>JAWPHD010018177.1:0-41090 GCA_037043455.1 Cyrtodaria siliqua | reverse complement strand
CCTGTTGATGTGTTATCTGAAGCAATATCCGGCAGATGAACTTGTGAAAGAACGATTATTGATGTGTTACCTGAGGAAATATCAGGCAGATGAACTTGTGAAACAATGCGTATTGATGTGTTACCTGAGGCATTATCCTGAAGATGAACTTGTGTAACAATGCTTATTGATGAGTTACCTGAGGTAATATCAGGCAGATGAATTTGTGAAACAACTCTTATTGATGTGTTTCCTGAGGCAATATCCGGCAGATGAACTTGTGAAACAATGCTTATTGATGAGTTACCTGAGGAAATATCAGGCAAATGAACTTGTGAAACAACGCTTATTAATGTGTTACCTGAGGCAATATCCGGCAGATGAACTTGTGAAAGAACGATTATTGATCTGTTACCTGAGGAAATATCAGGCAGATGACCTTGTGAAACAATGCTTATTGATGTGTTACCGGAGGCAATATCCGACAGATGAACTTGTGAAACAACGCTTATTCATGAGTTACCTGAGGCGATATCCAGCAGCTGAACTTGTGAAAGAACGATTATTGATGTGTTACCTGAGGCAATATCCGGCAGATGAACTTGTGAAACAATGCTTATTGATGTGTTCCCTGAGGAAATATCAGGCAGATGAACTTGTGAAACAATGCTTATTGACGAGTTACCTGAGGAAATATCAGGCATATACAGTTGTGAACCAACGCTTATTGATGAGTTACCTGAAGCCATATCACGCAGATGATCTTGTGAAACAACGCCTGTTGATGTGTTATCTGAAGCAATATCCGGCAGATGAACTTGTGAAAGAACGATTATTGATGTGTTACCTGAGGAAATATCAGGCAGATGAACTTGTGAAACAATGCGTATTGATGTGTTACCTGAGGCATTATCCTGAAGATGATCTTGTGTAACAATGCTTATTGATGAGTTACCTGAGGTAATATCAGGCAGATGAATTTGTGAAACAACTCTTATTGATGTGTTTCCTGAGGCAATATCCGGCAGATGAACTTGTGAAACAATGCTTATTGATGAGTTACCTGAGGAAATATCAGGCAAATGAACTTGTGAAACAACGCTTATTAATGTGTTACCTGAGGCAATATCCGGCAGATGAACTTGTGAAAGAACGATTATTGATCTGTTACCTGAGGAAATATCAGGCAGATGACCTTGTGAAACAATGCTTATTGATGTGTTACCGGAGGCAATATCCGACAGATGAACTTGTGAAACAACGCTTATTCATGAGTTACCTGAGGCGATATCCAGCAGCTGAACTTGTGAAAGAACGATTATTGATGTGTTACCTGAGGCAATATCCGGCAGATGAACTTGTGAAACAATGCTTATTGATGTGTTCCCTGAGGAAATATCAGGCAGATGAACTTGTGAAACAATGCTTATTGATGAGTTACCTGAGGAAATATCAGGCATATGAACTTGTGAAACAATGCTTATTGATGAGTTACCTGTTGCAATATCTGGCAGATAGATGAACTTGTGAAAGAACGCTTATTGATGTGCTACCTGAGGCAATATCAGGCAGTGAACTTGTGAAACAACGATTATTGATGAGTTACCTGATCAATATCTGGCCGATGAACTTGTGAAAGAACGCTTATTGATGTGTCACCTGAGGCAATATCAGGCCGATTAACTTGTGAAACAACGCTTATTGACGAGTTACCTGAGCCCATATCAGGCATATACAGTTGTGAACCAATGCTTATTGATGAGTTACCTGAAGCCATATCAGGCAGATGATCTTGTGAAACAACGCCTGTTGATGTGTTACCTGAGGCAATATCCGGCAGATGAACTTGTGAAAGAACGATTATTGATGTGTTACCTGAGGAAATATCAGGCAAATGAACTTGTGAAACAACGCTTATTAATGTGTTACCTGAGGCAATATCCGGCAGATGAACTTGTGAAAGAACGATTATTGATCTGTTACCTGAGGAAATATCAGGCAGATGACCTTGTGAAACAATGCTTATTGATGTGTTACCGGAGGCAATATCCGACAGATGAACTTGTGAAACAACGCTTATTCATGAGTTACCTGAGGCGATATCCAGCAGCTGAACTTGTGAAAGAACGATTATTGATGTGTTACCTGAGGCAATATCCGGCAGATGAACTTGTGAAACAATGCTTATTGATGTGTTCCCTGAGGAAATATCAGGCAGATGAACTTGTGAAACAATGCTTATTGACGAGTTACCTGAGGAAATATCAGGCATATACAGTTGTGAACCAACGCTTATTGATGAGTTACCTGAAGCCATATCACGCAGATGATCTTGTGAAACAACGACTGTTGATGTGTTATCTGAAGCAATATCCGGCAGATGAACTTGTGAAAGAACGATTATTGATGTGTTACCTGAGGAAATATCAGGCAGATGAACTTGTGAAACAATGCGTATTGATGTGTTACCTGAGGCATTATCCTGAAGATGAACTTGTGTAACAATGCTTATTGATGAGTTACCTGAGGTAATATCAGGCAGATGAATTTGTGAAACAACTCTTATTGATGTGTTTCCTGAGGCAATATCCGGCAGATGAACTTGTGAAACAATGCTTATTGATGAGTTACCTGAGGAAATATCAGGCAAATGAACTTGTGAAACAACGCTTATTAATGTGTTACCTGAGGCAATATCCGGCAGATGAACTTGTGAAAGAACGATTATTGATCTGTTACCTGAGGAAATATCAGGCAGATGACCTTGTGAAACAATGCTTATTGATGTGTTACCGGAGGCAATATCCGACAGATGAACTTGTGAAACAACGCTTATTCATGAGTTACCTGAGGCGATATCCAGCAGCTGAACTTGTGAAAGAACGATTATTGATGTGTTACCTGAGGCAATATCCGGCAGATGAACTTGTGAAACAATGCTTATTGATGTGTTCCCTGAGGAAATATCAGGCAGATGAACTTGTGAAACAATGCTTATTGATGAGTTACCTGAGGAAATATCAGGCATATGAACTTGTGAAACAATGCTTATTGATGAGTTACCTGTTGCAATATCTGGCAGATAGATGAACTTGTGAAAGAACGCTTATTGATGTGCTACCTGAGGCAATATCAGGCAGTGAACTTGTGAAACAACGATTATTGATGAGTAACCTGATCAATATCTGGCCGATGAACTTGTGAAAGAACGCTTATTGATGTGTCACCTGAGGCAATATCAGGCCGATTAACTTGTGAAACAACGCTTATTGACGAGTTACCTGAGCCCATATCAGGCATATACAGTTGTGAACCAATGCTTATTGATGAGTTACCTGAAGCCATATCAGGCAGATGATCTTGTGAAACAACGCCTGTTGATGTGTTACCTGAGGCAATATCCGGCAGATGAACTTGTGAAAGAACGATTATTGATGTGTTACCTGAGGAAATATCAGGCAGATGAACTTGTGAAACAATGCGTATTGATGTGTTACCTGAGGCATTATCCTGAATATGAACTTGTGTAACAATGCTTATTGATGAGTTACCTGAGGTAATATCAGGCAGATGAATTTGTGAAACAACGCTTATTGATGTGTTTCCTTAGGCAATATCCGGCAGATGAACTTGTGAAACAATGCTTATTGATGAGTTACCTGAGGAAATATCAGGCAAATGAACTTGTGAAACAACGCTTATTGATGTGTTACCTGAGGCAATATCAGGCAGATGAACTTGTGAAACGACGCTTTTTGGCGAGTTACCTGAGGTAATATCCGGCAGATGAACTTGTAAAGGAACGCTTATTGATTACCTGGGGCAATATCAACAGCTGATGAACGTTTGAAAGAACGCTAATTGATGTGTTACCTGAAGCTATATCAGGCAGATGAACTTGTGAAAAAATACTTATTGATGAGTTACCTGAATCAATATCAGACAGATGCGAACTTGTGAAAGAACGCTTATTGAAGAGTTACTTGAAGAAATATTAGGCAGACGAACTTGTAAAACACCGCTTATTGATGTGTTACCGAAGGCAGTATCGGGCAGATGAAGTTATGAAACAACGCTTATTGATGAGTTACTTCAAGCTATATTGGGCACATGAACTTGTAAAAGAAATGTTTCGGAGCTGTGTAGTACCTACGGGACATTTATTTAGAAATAAACAGAATGAACTAGTCTGCAGATGCCATTAGAAGGACTATATAAAGGAAACGATAATATCATATTTGCAAGCCCAAATCCCTTCGTTGAGATCTGATTAAAGTTATGTCACTATGGTCTTCCTTTGATATATGTATATTTAATAGTTTCTTACTTAGAAATAAGGCTCCATGAGTTAGGGAGGTGGTGGGGCTACATCTCTCTAGTGAGTTAACGCTGTATGGCGTCCATAAGTTGATTTTTAAATAAAGTTTATTGATAAACAATAAATCATCATATAGATTGGTTGATATAGGGGAAGGTGAAGTGTGGTCAGCTGTTGGAGCTAAAGTGTTAACAACGCAAAGTTTGTTTGTTAGAGAATATAACCTGACGTTGATATCTTTATTTACACTGTCTCGTTTTATTGGGATCACAGTAGTATAAAAGTGAGGTTTGGTGCACCCAATAACATGGTATAAACCCCAAGTGGCCCGTTTTGCTATTGTCTGTTCCAAGGCGGTAGCCCTTCTGTCAACCCTTTTATGTTTGTGATGTCGTTTCTTGCATTTTAGTCATCTTTAAAATTGTTGTTTGTTTTTATGCGTTCTTTTGCTTGACTGTAGTCCTTGGATGTTGTAGCTGTTCATCTTTTATATCTACTTGTATCATGTTTAAATAATAAATATAATGGCCATAACTTTGTTGTTCCGAGTCCGACATAGCAAGTCTTTTTTATTTTGTCCACTCTTCCTCCTGTGACCTAGATAAATTCATGAAATAAAATATATTAAAAACAAATGTCGGGTGGGAGCCTGGGTTTAGGGATGAGTGAGTCAAGTATGGCTGAGCTTCCAACTGGTCCAAGCTTTTATTGATATTATATTTTTGAAAATAATCCGCTAAAGAAAAATCAGATGAAAAATGATGTAGCTTCAGATTAATAAATACAAAATGCAGCATTGTTCAATAAATCAAGGACCACAACTCTGTTCTTCATTTTCCGATATAGATTGTTCTCAAATTTGTTGAAGCATTCGTTGATAATAACATTCTGATTAAGATAGGTAAAGATCAGCTGCTGAAATTGGTTTTAAGCGCACCAACACATGAAAGGTTATATATGGCGCCTAACAGAAATGGACGTGCCGGTCTCATTCTCCATTTAAATTAAGATAAATTTTGGAGAATGGGACTAGAACCTTCTTAATCTGCAGAACTACAGAGTTGCTGCAAATTCTATAGTCGATACTCCATTTACGATGGAGCCACGATTCCATGTTTGCATACGCGGTGTCATGATAAAGACCTTAAATGAGCATGATACAAAATGACAAAATGAATATAAATGAGGGGGTGCTACCTCTCTGCTAGTGACATTGTGTTTGTGAGATTGCAGTGGTTGTATTTTACCCCGGCAACCACACGGGGGTTATGCTAAATGAAGCATGCTAAATGAAGGTGATAGATTGTTAACAATGCAAGCAATTGCATTTGTTCGTTATGTCAAGGACCATAACCCTGGTGTTTATTATCTGATAAAAGTATTTTTACACTCATCCGAGCTTTTATCGACATAAGGTTTCTAATGAAGTTCGGTCAGATTGAATGCAAATTGAAGGTGCTAGGAGTTGACAGGGCAAAATATAGCACTTTCCATTACATCAAGGGCCAAAACACTGGTGTTTATTATCTGATACAAGTATATATATAAGCCGTATAAATAAAACCACTTCGACAAGGAACTAATCCTACATTGTTTTTTACTACAAAACGATTCTACTTTCCTCTTCACCCAATGCACATATACCCTTATTCGAAGTCATATATGTGTATCAGTTGGAGATTAAATAATACCAGAGATGTGATGGTTGTAGCATGCTGGCACAAACTGACCACATAACTCTGGTTCAGATACATACAGACATCACTTGCTCTTCCCTCCACAGCTGACTTCAGACACACATGCAAGTAATTTTCCCTTCCTTAGACAGCGGAATTCTTGTTCAGACACATTACACAAATCACTTGCCGTTCCGTAGAACACTTAACTTCTGTTTCGTTTCAGACACATAAACAAATCACTTGTCGTTCCCTAGAACACTTGACCTCTGGTTCAGAGACATACACAAATCACTTGCCATTCCCTAAAACACTTGACTTCTGGTTCACACACATAAACAAATCACTTGCCATTCCCTAGAACACTTGACTTCTGGTTCACACACATAAACAAATCACGTGTCCTTCCTTTGAAAACTTGACTTCTGGTTTAGATACATACACAAATGGCTTGCCGTTCCGTAGAACACTGACATCTGGTTCAGTCACATACATAAAACATTTGCCTTTCCCCCTAAACACTGACTTATGGTTCTGAAACATGCAACACTTATTTACCCTTCTCTATAACACTGACTTCTGGTTCTGACACTTGCAACAATTATTCGCCCTTCCCTAGAATACCGACTTCTGGTTCGTTCAGACCATACATGAATATTCCTTCCCTATTCTTAAACGCTTAAAGTCAAAGTACAGACGAACATCAAGTTTGGTCGGTCATTCCTTTCCAAAAGCTATATGTTCGTTTGTTTTTGTATTCATTGTATTCAGAACAATGCTTTTTGATATGACCAAACCTGCCACAGCAATAACATCTAACAGTGGGTCTTTGTCTTCTATCTACCTCCACTCTCCTCACACAGTTCCCTACCCCCATTACCTCGAGTGTGTTACAGTTGGCATGTGTGTGAGAGTCTAAGTTGGTCAACCTCCATTGCTTGGTTCTTCCCGTCCATCGTCAGCGGACCGATATCTTTAATTACTTACTGGTCCTTTGGGGTCATCAAGCCCAATCTTAGTGTCTTTAAAGTAGCATATCGCTTAAACCGGTGCTAGGAGGAGTGAGCGGTGTTGCACTCTACAATACCCCTCATGAACATACTCAATAACACTGTGTCTGCTACTTTTATCTCTTGTTTGTGTTTGTTGCTTCTAAGGGATCCACTTTTCAGTATTTATTGACATTCGCACTAGCGTTTGTTTAGTGCTGTGTGGCGGCCGTAAAATGTCGCCTCGGCTAGCTACAAATCAGTAGTGTTATTATTTACTGGTCCTTTGGGATCATCAAACCCAATCTTTGTGGCTTTAAAATGGAATGTCTCTTAAGCCGGTGCTAGAAGGCATGAGTGATGTGGCACTTTACATTACCCCCATGAACAGACTCAATAAAACCGATTCTGCTACTTGTATCTCTTCTTTGTGTTTTCAGTATTTATTGGCATTCACACTAGCGTTTGTTTAGTGCTGTGTGGCGTCGACAAATGTCTCCCGACTATAAATTAGTAGTGCTATTACTTACTGGTCCTTCGGTTTCATCAAGCCCAGTCTTTGCGGCTTTAAAGTAGAATATCGCTAAGAGGCGTGAGATGTGTTGCACTTTACATTATCCCTCATGACTCAATAAAAACGAGTTTGCTACTTTTTATCTCTTATTTGTGTTTGTTGCTTCCAAGGGATCCACTTTTCAGTATTTATTTAAAGTAGAATATCGCTTAAGCCGGTGCTAGGAGGTGTGAGAGGTTTTACACTCGACATTACCTCTCATGAACAGACTCAATAAAACGAGTTTGCTACTTTTTATCTCTTATTTGTGTTTGTTGCGTCCAAGGGATCCTCTTTTCAGTATTTATTTTTATATCCATATTCTATATTCATTAAATTGAAACGCCTTCTAAAATTGTGTTCATTGACGGCCAGTGTGGTTAAATTGTGTTGTGAATGTTCTGGATTGTCATGCATTTTCTTTAATTGTAAATAATCATGAAACAAACAGTCCGTAAAGTAACATATGTGTTGCCGCTATACAGCAGCTAGCCCCCGGGATGATCAGCAAAACTTTCCTCTCCAAGAGATAACAGTATGATGTGTCGCACATAGGCTCCCATTGTACTGTTTTTGATAGTGGCATACAGGTAAACACACTTTACAACATGACTTTAGGCTTAAATTCGTCAGATCCAATATCTGCAAATTTAAAACACATTGACAAAATATATATCAGGTTGATTTGTGTTTTCATGTTTATGTGACAACCTCAAATTGTAGCGTAATAATATGACAAAAATACAACCCATGGTGAATAGACCCATGACGTGTAAAATGAGACCGAATTAGCTAGAAATCTAATGCCAACGTGACATTTTCTGTGATCTCTTCCAGAAATGCTGTAGACTTAGCACCCGGTAAGGATTAATCAATTTATGCAATAAAAAGCCTTTAAAAAGCAGAAAAGTGGAATTATTTATTGTGTCTACCTCCTCTAACTGTAGTTCACGACTACTCCAGGGTAGATAATAGTCCTGCGGGTCCTTAGAGTTCACTTTGACGGTCGTCTGTCTTCATCCCCGTCCGTCATCCGTCACACGTTAACATGCAATCTAATCTTGGCTATAACTTGAAAAGTATTTGACCTATGTTCATAAAACTACACACATCTTCATCTTACCGCAAGACATGCCTTTACATGTGTCCACTAACACTGACTATCATTTTGATAGAGTGCACCATTTCATAAAACTATAACCTGCAACCCAACCAAGCTCATAACTGGACTTAACTTGAAATGTATTTGACCTATGTTCATGAAACTTCACACTATTCTTTATCGTACCTCCAGGAATGCCGTTAAATTTGAACAATAACTCTGACTTAAAGCTCGGAAGAGTTATTTTCCTTTTCATAAAACATTTACCTGCAACATAGCCTGGCTCATAACTTGGCAAAATATAGACCTATGCCATGAAACTGTATACAGTTCTTCCTTATCAATTATCCAATGCAGATTTATGCAACTTTTCATAAACTTTAACAATTTAAGAAACATCTGCATTATTCATGAAGGAAATCACCCCATGTCTTCAAACTTTTAATTAGATTTGCCTTGTTGAAGTAATCACCGCCAGGCGACACAAGTGTTCTGTGTAACACCCTTCTAGTTTTATCCAGAAATCAATTTCTTGTTTTTTGGCTTGAGGGTGAGGGCTAGTGTGTATTTGGATGACGTACAAATGACATACACATAGAATGGTAACAGTTTAATGAAAACGATAATACAAAGTGCAATACCAAAACTGTTTTAATATACAATTCTGAATAACTCGCAACTAACATAAACAAAATCAGCAAAAACGTCAAAGATAGCAGTTTAATTAAATCAGATTACTCTATCTAACGAGGCTATAGCAATAAGCAAACGTTAGTATCCATACCTCCAGAAACTAAATATAATTATAATAATATGTGATAGATATCATACTAATTTCTCTAAAGCGTTGAATATATATACAACAAAACAGGTAAGACTTCCATGTTATACAATCTCGTTACATTCAAAACTTAAAGATGATATTACTGGTTGAATGTTACACAAATGAATGAACCTCAAATTATCTGACTAAACCTCGACCCAAACTCCAAATACGACAGCAGGACAAATACAGTCTATATGTCATGTATGTACACGTTGAATAATTTCATTTAAATAGATGATACACGGTGCAAATCTTGAAACAATAAATACCCTCAACCATTGAGATAACATAACAATAAACTATGCAAGTGAATATGATAATTAATTATAATTGTGATTAAGAGATTATAATGTATTACAAGAGCTGTCGGAGAACAGCGCAGCTCGACTATTCGATTTTTCGGAGAATAATAAATGTACAGCTAGTATATACCATCAGAAAACAAGGCTACAACAATGTGGGGTGGCGTTGGGAGCACAACATAACTATGTGTAAGAATTGACCAAAACTACACAGAAATATGTAAAAAAACACACAAAAAAAACGAGTTTTGAGTGGGGTGCGGGTTGAGGGTGGGAGAGAGGCGGGGGTGGATGGTAGGGGGAGTGGGGGTGGTGTGGGCAACATATATGTGTAAGAAGCTATGTAATAATTCACCAAAACAACACAAAAATATGAAGAAAAAAAAGAAAAAAATCGAGTTTGAGTGGGGATGGGGTAGAGGCGTGGGGTGGGGAGGACAACATGTGTAAGAATTGACTAAAACAAAAACAAAAATATGAAAAAAAAATTATTAGATTTTCAAGTGGGGATTGGGTGGGGGAGCGGGGGTGGGGAGTGGGGGGTGGATGGGGCAACATATATGTGTAAAATCGGGGGTGAGGGGCAGGGGGGTGGGGTGGTATGGGCAGGGAGGGTTGCAACATATATGTGTAAGAATTGACTAAAACAACACAGAAATATTTAAAAAAAAAAAAATCAAGTGTGGGGCGTGGTGGGTGGGGTGATGGGGTGAGAGGCGGGGGTGGGGGGTGGGGGTTGACGGGGAGGGTTGAAACATATTTGTGTAAGAATTGACAAAAGCTCACAGAAATATTTTAAAAAAAAAGAAAAAAAGTTTCAAGTCTGGGGCGGGGTGGGGTGGGGGGGAGGTGATGGGTGAGAGGCGTTGGGGTGGGGGGGTGGGGGCGGGGAGGGTTGCAACATATATGTGTAAGAACTGACAAAAGCAACAACAGAAATATGTAAAAAAAAGAAAAAAGTTTCAAGTCTGGGGCGGGGTGCGGGTGGGGGGGGGGGGTGATGGGGTGAGAGGCGTGGGGGGTGGTTGGGGGGGAGGTGATGGTGTGAGAGGCGTGGGGGTGGGGAGGGTTGCAACATATATTTGTAAGAATTGACTAAAACAACACAGAAATATGTAACAAAAAAATATATAAAAATAATAAATAAAAGGTGTGGCGGGGAGTGGGGGCGGGGGTAGAGGTGGGGAGGGGGGAAGAAGGAGCACATGAACCAATATGGGTGAAGTAATAAGATGCATAATGCTATAACAAATCCCAAACCAAAATTATATATATATACATGCTTACATGCAAACCTAGATCTGCATTTATTGCACATTTTATGGGCCATCACAATTTGGGTTCCATGGGAGCCCAGAATTTGCAGAAGACAAAATTACTTATCCAACCCTTTACAACATACTATAAGGAAACCAATTCCAAAATTTAGTTCAGCTAGGACAAAAAATGTAAGAGATATAGACCTGTAAACACAGCTTACACACAAAATTTGATGTGAAACAGACATATTTTAAGAATTTGGGTTCCATGGGAGCCCAGGGGTTACAGGAACCAAAATTACTTAAGCAGCCCTTACGATAATGCTATAAGGAAGCTAATGGCCAAATTTGGTTGTGCTAGGGTAAAAATTGTAAGAGATATAGACTTGTAAACACAGCTTACACGCAAACCTTGATGTGGGACGCCGACGCCGACGCCAATGTCGACGCCGACGCCGGGGTGATTACATAAGCTCTCTTATTCTTCGAATAGTCGAGCTAAAAATGATATTAACTCGAAAATACAATTATCTCAAATCCTGGTGACTTTTTTTCATCTTAATTTCTCCCATTTCTGCTCATGTGAGATAGGCATTTTCCTCATGTGAGATAACTCTATCTTACATGACATGTGACTTATGACGTCATGACGTTACGTCGACGTCGCCTTATTCTGGCGTTAAATCAGCAAAATCATTGATTTTATGCCGGTAATAAACACATAATGGGAGAAAAATAATCCATCATGAGTGATCCATGTGAGATAGGCAAATCTCACCCTCGGGATCAGAATTGCAACCAGGCACTCGGCAGAGCCTCGTCCCTGGTTACAATTCTGACCCTCGGGTGAGATTTCCCCATCTCACATGGATACTCATGATGGATTCTTATAATCTTCGTGGTTTCTTGTATATTATATTTGTTATCACCAGTGTTTGTCTTGATGGTGCCTTACAAACGAACAATGTTATTAAAAAAATTGTTAACAATGTTCGTCGTTGTGGTGTCATATATAAAATTAAAAACAAATTCAAGAATGTCCCACATTCATTAGGTCGTCTTTGTGATGTCTATAAATTAAAGTTATTATCACGAAGGTATTTTACAGTGTGTGTGTTGTTATAAAATTAAAGTTAATAATGTTCTTGATATGTCATGTTTACTTTTGGTGCTTCTTCACCGAATCGACAACTTTTGTCACCACTTTTTGCACGCCAGCGGTTACTGTTCCAGCCACCAGACCAATACCAGCGCTAGCTGTTGCACTAATACCTACTGCACCGGCTGATTGGAGAATAGCTACTAGACCTATGAACAAATCGAATAAAATCATTTAAAGGTTTGCATTAAAGCAGTTATTATGGTATACCCACAAAGGTGAGTTTTGTGTTACATATGCCGGCGGACTGGCATCTCGGCAAACTGCTCTTTGCACAGGAGCTGTTATAACTCTTTATTTTAAAATGTTCAGTGTCGGTGTTTTGAGCATTACATTTTCCGCGATTATGTCCTCAAGAGAGCGTACCTGTCTACTAGGTTGACCTATAAAACAAAACGATTGCAGAGGGGGGCTCGCTAGACTATTCTATGTGCAACCATGTGAGCAACATCGGCCTCACGGATATTGGACGTATCTGCATTTTCAGTGCTCCTTCCTGGGTGAAGTATTGGTATTGGTGCTCACAAAGCTGTCTTCATTAAGTCTAGGTTACGTCCAATGAAAGTGAAGAAGACCTCTCGCCAGGCTTACCAGTACAGGAAAGCAGACTACAATCAAATTCGCGAGGAGCTGCGATCACGGCCATTTAAAGAACATGGGAAACTTTACTAGGAAGCAAAGGACATTACCAATATACTGAATCGGAAATACCAGTCCGTCTTCACACATGAACATTAGAGCGATATCCCACGGCCACAGGGAGAACCCCTCCCCATCATGTCAGACATAACAGTCACCACTGAGAATGTATGCAGCCTACTACGGAAGCTAAACCCACACAAGACATCCAGACCTGACCTTCTAAAAGAAAGGATCCTGAAAGATATGGCAGAAGAGTGCGCCCCATTCGGGTGCCAAATATTCCAGAAGTGTCTTTCAACTGAGTCAGTACTGTTTTCTGGAAAAAAACTGCGAATGCCATAGCCATCTTTAGGAAAAGGGAAATATATCGAGTTTTCAACTGCCGCTCCGTCTCCCTTACATGCATCTGTTGTAAGCTGCTAAAGCACATATAGTTGGCAACATGATGCGCCTCATGGCCACACATCGCATCCTTACAGACTGTCTGCATGGTTTCCCCGCTAGGAGGAGCTGCATGGTTTCCCCGCTAGGAGGAGCTGGGAGACTGAGCTACTGACACTGGTAGACGAGTTGTCCAAATGATTAGACAGAGGTAAATAATACGACCTTACAGTCATGGACTTCAGTAAGGTCATTAGCAGATATACATTTAGTCTCGGCCACCCAGACCTATCATGCATATGTCTTACTTGCAGATTGGTTCTGAATCCGTGAAGCATAGCGTAACGAAGAAATCAGAAGCGGGCCAGGTGACCGAGGCTAATGTACATTCATTTCATTAGGTGTACATTATACTTACTTCCGGGTGTTATATCCCCTCTGATATCGGTTTCGTCTTTAATCTAAGTTGATTCTAGTTCTTTTGAAACCAATTTTAAACTAGAATTGTGTCCATAGGACACGTATGCCCCCGCTATTGTTTCACATATAAAGAAGGACGGTGCTGATTATCGAGCTTGGGAGAGACATTATGCTTATACACATCTTGACCGAGTTTGGGGACTACTGGATAACAATTAACCAAGTTATCAGTGATTACTTAACTTCGTGATTATCTTATTATTTCAATGGACATAACACTGAAATTATTGAGGCGATAGGGCCAATTATCGAACTTGGTCTAAGTTAGATTCCGGACAAAATTAGTTTCATGATTTTTTTACTATTCAAAGGGGCACAACTCTGGAATTACTGAGGCAAGGAATTGAATTGAATTGTATAGTCGCACCAACAGCTAAAGACATATGGCGACCTTCCAGCTTTGGAGAAAGACCCCAGGTGCAACTCCGGGAAATTTTCGTGCACGGTCGGGCACCTAGGTAGAACCACCGACGTTCCGTAAGCCAGCTGGATAGCCTAGGCCCCTGAGGGATCGAACCTACAGGGTGCGGGGCAAGTGATCTCAAGTCAGAGACTCTAACCACTCGGTCACGGACGTCCCTGTAGCGAGGAAACCGATCATTTGCAGTCGAAAACTATTACCTATTAAGCGCAAATCTTTTTTGTTTCTTTAAATACTTTAGTGCAGTTTCCTTTTATTTTATGGCTGCAACTGTATTCTGTACATGTTACTGACTTTTTGAAATGCACCTGACATCACGCGTGTGACAGTTTTAGATATAAATTCCAAAAGAAAAGGTATGCACTAACAATGCTAACATGTGTGCCAGTGTTAGTATGCAGCTAAAGAATTCTTTCAGGAAGTTCGAAGATATTCAACCCCGCATTTTCTTACTGATGTGTAATAGCAAACGTGTTTGGTTTCATGTTTCCCAGTGTTCTAACGAGGTTTCAGTTGTTTACAGGTCTTTAACATTCGCGAGTTACTATGGAATATTTAGACTATAATAACATATAACCACCCAATCTCTACGCATGTGCTCCGTTCCTTGCACAACCTCTGTCAACGTATCGTGAAACGATGACAATGAACAATCTTTTTTTTTCTGAGTCAGCTTTATATAAAATTAACACATCTGTACTGTGATGATTTTGTGAATGAAGAGTTAATTTTGCTCGGAAAAGTTTATATTACGGCTGAATAAAATTTATACTTCGGTATATCACTCCGCCGTCAAAACGTTTCCCATTGGGTAACAGTATAACGATTGTGCTTACCAACACTTTCCAAAACATCATAGCTCTAAACAACTTACCTGAAATATAATTACTAACCTAAATATATAAACAAGAGGTTAATGATCTTGAAGATCTACTGATAGGTTTTGATAGCTAGATCAGTAGTACTGTGAAGATTCATGATGACAGCCATGTTTAATGTCGAATCAAAATAATTTTCAATAAGGACCAACATCATGTCATGCTGATCATTTTAGAAAAAGTCCAATATCAATATCACTTATAGTTTTCAAAAAGTAGTCGCTACAAATTAAGGTTTTTTAAATCTATGTTTAGCCGTTGCGGCCATATTGAATTTACGGTCGACCTGAAATTTGGTATGATCAACTAGAAATCAAGAGCAATATTTCTGGGAAGATTCATAAACATCTGTTATGTAGTTTCAGAGGAGTAGTCGCAACAAGGTTTTACTATATAAGTCTAATAAAAGAAATGATTTTCGACAATAACCAACATCATGTCATGCTGATCATTTTTAGAAAAAGTCCCATGTCAATATCACATATAGTTTACAAGAAGTAGTCGCTACAAACTTGTTTTATTTTAATCTATTCTTAGCCGTGGCGACCATCTTGAATTTTCGGTCGACCTCAATTTTTTCGTGGATCAACTAGACATCAACAGCAGCATTCCTGTGAAGTTTAGTGAAAATCCGTTGGATAGTTCGGAGGAATAGTCGCTACAAACAAAGAGTTTACAGACGGACGGACGGACAGACGGACGAACAACGAACGCCGCACCACGGCATAAGCTCTGCTGATCTTTGATCAGTGGAGCTAAACATTTCCAAAATAAACGGCTGTTCCTTCGATTGTTTACCATTCAATCAGCAGCCACTAGTGGGGTCAGGTCATGTTGTCAATGTTCTATGCGCCATTTTGATATTTTAGCTACATAGTCATGTGACAAATTTTCATGTTTTCGCAGACTACTTTCTGAGACGTTGACAGGGGTCAAAGACCCTGGTAGATCCGGTTACTAGAAAGACCGGAATACACCGAATCACCGGAATACACCGGAATACACCGAAATACATGTATTAAAGGCATTATTTATGTAATTAATGGGTAATAACTGAATATTTATGATTTAAATAGTAATATATCCACACAGAAGAGTGATTTATGTGTTTTTGGGGCTTATATACATACGCACACTAGTCATACATCTATAGCAATACTACATACTTATCTCCCTTGAAAGAAAACATCATAATGCACTAGTCATTGAAATAAATGAATTTATTCTTGTACAAACATTTCGTGTTTTTATTATAGCTGATTGAGGCCGCTGATCGATACTGCATCATTATGATCAGAAATAAGCGTAAACAGTAAAATACATATTGTGTAGAATATACATGTATAGCATCAAAAATAATATTTTGTCAACAAATAATGTTCAATGTATTAAATAGCTTGTATTGTATAAATTATTAATTCATAGTCTTTATTATTCAGTAACAAATAATGTTTGTTTTAAAATTTAATACAATACAATTTTAACAAATTAGCATTATCCTCTTAATCCATTACTCCTGTCGCTGGTTGTCTTTGTGGTCCAGAGAAACAATTAACACCTCTTTGATATTATGAAACAATCAATGGCTAAGACCCGGCCGCTAAGACCGGCCAGGTTGAAACTGTATTTCTATTATAAATAAATTATGACAGGTTTCTTTTAAAGTTAAACAAAAACCGCATCTAATTTATAACAATCTAAAATAAAAAATATGACGAGGTAACCAGACCGACAGGATGCAACAAATCTACGACAAACAAAAATATGAAATTGAAACTATTGGGTCAAATTTAACGAAACTTGTAATCGGCTCGGATGACGAACTAGCGTTGGTGAAGGCCATTACCACTGCATTCCCTGAATCGACTCTATGTTCTACGCACGAGACACTTAAAAGGAAACGCTAGGTACCACCTGACTGATGACGGTGTAAATATGCAGGAACGCAAGGTCATCTTGAACAAAATATTTGGCGATGACGGCATTACACATGCAATGGATAGCATTTGCTTTGAAAACAAATGCGACCAACTCGAATCTTACTGTAAAAAATATATCCATGAAATTTGTGCAGTACTTCCAAAAAAGACTGAAGGGACATTTAAAAATTAAAGTTAACGAACCGACTAGATTACACATGATTGAACGCAACTGGACCAATAACAATTGCGAGTCAGTCAATCATATACTGAAGCAGACTGTAGAATGGAAGACTAAAGGTTTGACAGAATTTGTTCGATTAGTCAATGAGTTGTTCAATGGACAGTTCACAGACTTGCGTGGTGCACTGATCGGGACCGGTGAATATCGCCTAGCGTCTACACACAAACAGTACCATACCTCAAAGACTAACTGGTTATCAATGACCGACCAGCAACGGACGAATTTGTTCAACCGCTATCGCCGTTATTTGGCCAATGGTGCTACATACGCAACTTCAACTGACGGAAAATCTACTGTAGTCGCACCAAGGACAGACGGTAAAAAATCAGGTCAAAAGAAACGTAATATAAACGTAAGGACATTGACGGTTCACGGAAAGAAACCAAAAATGAAGATTAACCATGTAGTTGTCACAGCCCTTTCATGTATCGTTGCAGTGCATACGCCGTGAAGCCCTGTTTGGCTGCCTTTATTTATATACTTACTTGCAATTTCTAAAAATGTATACAACTTACTTGCACTTTACAGATGCAATGGTTTTTATCAATAAACTTTCGTATGTTACTCTTTAATAATAACCTTTTATTCAAACATATTCTCATTATTTCCTCCAAACGTCCATCTTATACATGTGTTTAAATGTGTGTTAGTGCTATCTGTACTTTAAAACGCATGCTTAATGTTTTGACTTATGTCAATTATTTGCTAAATATAAATTGTTAAACAACAACATTATGATAGATCTATACGCTTACATGTGCTTGTAATAAATGTATTATTAAAATATTTAAATACTTATTTGTATTTTTATGCCAGTCTATGCAAGCATATAAAATTGGAAACTTGTGCATTATGATGTTTTCCTTCAAGGGAGATAAGTATGTAGTTTTGCTATATAGGTGTATATAGTGGTGACCAGTGTGCGTATATAAGCCCCCAAACACATAAATCACTCTTCTGTGTGGATATATTACTATTTAAATCATAAATAATCATTTATTATCCATTAATTACATAAATAATGCCTTTATTATATGTATTTCGGTGTATTCCGGTGTATTCCGGTGATTCGGTGTATTCCGGTCTTTCTAGTAACCCGGTAGATCTGATAACATCCATTTACACTGCTAGTAAATCTTAATACGGTGGCGAAACCACATCACCCTTTGAATGAGTTCACGGCGAAACAAATATCAACTACTGGTATGCGCTCGATTCATGTATGATTTTGCTTCATATCGTTCGTATTATTTATCGAATTTTGATTAGCACTCCTAAATTCTTGGATGTAAAAGGTAGGGTATGACCGTATACATTTTGGCAAAGCTTATTACTGAAGGAAACTTTTGCGGCGGAGGAATTGGCTCTCTTTGTAGGGGTATGCGCGCTTTAGTTAAATACAATTCGTTAAAAATTAAGCAAGTAATGATGAAAGACATTCCTGAATCGAAAGCTTTTTGATAACTTATTTTTTGACGTAAACCCGATCAAAAAGCTCGCCACCGTGCTTAAAGCATGCCAGCATTTGTGCAACTAACTCCTCTTAACTAACTGCTGCAGGTTTACATTATACTTACTTCCGGCTGCTACGCCGCCTCCATAAGCCACTGCGGCGGCTGACATCATACTCGCCCCCAAGCTGCCTGCAGCAATACCTGCACTTGTGAAACCTATGCCGGTAAGGACGAGCGGCGCTGCTACCACTGCCGTTACGCCGGCTACGACTGGCAGTAGGATTTTCCAAACTTTAAATTTCTTAGATTTATTTCTGTGAAGAAAACCGTTAAACATTTAATTGTAGACAGACATACAACTGACTAATATTGTATACGGATGGTAAAATAGTTTCTATAACAGAAATTCTTTCTTATGTATACTAGAAGGAATTCTAGAAGTATATACAATAGTATACAATTTCAAAGTTCAATGGATTGTCAATGGAATGAAAAGATAAGAGAAACACCTGTTGGCGTTAAAGCCGGAGTTTCCAAAATGTGAAAGATAAGCGATCGTTTTTCCGAAAACCCGGCTAATAATCATGGTCAACCTTAAATCTAGTGACCCCAAATGCAATCCCAATCTTCCTTTTCATATAAGCTACACATCCAGAAAGTTTCATGCCAATATCTCATTCCTAACTGAAGTTATTGAACGGAAACCTTTTTTTTTTCCTATTTTTAGTAACAGTGACCTTGACCTTGAACCTAGCAACCCCACTTGCAATCCCAAGCTTTCTCTTTATATAAAATACCTATCCAGAAAGTTCCATGCCAATATCTCATTCCTGTCTGAAGTTATTGTACGGGAATCGTTTTTTCTATTTTTATTAACAGTGACCTTGACCTTGAACCCAGCAACCCCAAATGCTATCCCAAGCTTCCTCTTTATAAAAGCTACCTATCAAGAATATTTTATGACAATAGAACATACATAAATGAAGTTATTGAACGGAAATTGTTTCCATTTTTAGTAACAGTGACCTTGACCTTGAGCTCAGTGACTAAAGTTATTGAGCGGAAATGAAACTTAAACAAAACCAAAAAGGTTAACGCAAACTTGAATAAAAGTTTAACGCAAACACACAAAGAGGTTAACGTAACATTTGTTTTGATGAAAGTAGGTAACAGTGACCTAGTTTTCTGGGTAAGGTCATTGTTTCATGAGAATAAGGTGCTGTTAAACTTTGGTAAAGATTGGACATGGTTATCCTAAGATATAACAAAAGGAAAATGTTGATGCCCGCGCGCCCGCCGGTATATATTCATCCCTTCGTCAGTAGGTTTAGAAACGGTGTACATATGTTGTAAAATGGTGTTGTTGTTTGCGGAATAGGGACTTCAAGTTTCATCAACTTATCTTCCCTGGTGTTGTAACACACGTTACTCTTGATACGAAATTTAGGCAGGAGAAAAACGAATCAGCAAAAAACATAATTTCACTTTAGCATGAAACATGCATTACAGTTTTAATACCGGTTTGTCATAAATGCTCAAGTAAACACATAATTATATACTTATATTCTCAAAATTAACGAAATGTAATATCCATTCTAAAATGACTCAAAATCCTCTTATATAGACAATGTACAGACTCATTTAGGTTGTCAGTATGATGAAAATATATTCATAGGAACACATTGTAGATACAACATTGCAGACCGTTATCATATCATGTAATTTTGCTAAATGCAATGTGTTTAAGTTTATTAACTTTAAAGTTTGTTTGAATGGTATTTTACATCATTTTAGCACATGTTAGGCCATATAATGTGATGAGGGTAGTTTTGTGGTAAACGCTGATAACCCCATATGTTCTTGGCAGAGCAATTATTGTACCTCTCGCATTCCGTAAGATTCGACACTTTCTAACTTGAAAATTCGAGCTCACAGTAAGATTTTTAAGTAAACTGTATCACCTTTACGGAGTTGGTGTTGATGTAGGTGGTCTACCTTATAAATATTATAGATATATGTCTACCGTAAACTTATTATCGACATAGCTCTACCGTATACATATTATCGACATAGGTCTACCGTATACATATTATCGACATAGGCTTACCTTATACATATTATCGATATAGGTCTAGCTTATACACATTATCGAGAAGGTCTACCTTATACACATTATCGACAAGGTCTACCTTATAAACATTATCGACAAGGTCTAGCTAAAACACATTATCGACATAGGTCTACCTTATACACATTATCGACAATATCTACCTTATACACATTATCGACAAGGTCTACCTTATACACATAATCCACATAGGTCTGCCTTATATACATTATCAACAAGGTCTACCTTAAACACATTATCGACACAGGTCTACCTTATACACATTATCCACATAGGTCTACCTTATACACATTATTGACAAGGTCTACCTTATACATATTATCCACATAGGTCTACCTTATACACATTATCAACAAGGTCTACCTTAAACACATTATCGATACAGGTATACCTTATAAACATTATTCACATAGGTCTACCTTATACACATTATCAACAAGGTCTACCTTATACACATTATCCACATAGGTCTACCTTATACACATTATTGACAAGGTCTACCTTAAACACATTATCGACACAGGTCTACCTTATACACATTATCCACATAGGTCTACCTTATACACATTATTGACAAGGTCTACCTTATACATATTATCCACATAGGTCTGCCTTATACACATTATTGACAAGGTCTACCTTAAACACATTATCGAGAACGTCTACCTTATATACATTATCAACAAGGTCTACCTTAAACACATTATCGACACAGGTCTACCTTATACACATTATCCACATAGGTCTACCTTATACACATTATTGACAAGGTCTACCTTATACACATTATCAACAAGGTCTACCTTAAACACATTATCGATACAGGTATACCTTATAAACATTATTCACATAGGTCTACCTTATACACATTATCGACAAGGTCTACATTATACACATTATCGACAAGGTCTACCTAAAACACATTATCGACATAGGTCTACCTTATACACACTATCGAGAAGGTCTACCTTATACACATTATCGACATAGGTCTACCTTATACACATTATCCACATAGGTCTACCGTATAAACATTATCCACATAGGTCTACCGTATACACATTATCCACATAGGTCTACCTTAAACACATTATCGAGAAGGTCTACCTTATACACATTATCGACATAGGTCTACCTTATACACATTATCCACATAGGTCTATCGTATAAACATTATCCACATAGGTCTATCGTATAAACATTATACCCATAGGTCTACCGTATAAACATTATACACATCGGTCTACCGTATAAACATTATCCACATAGGTCTACCGTATAAACATTATACCCATAGGTATACCGTATAAACATTATACACATAGGTCTACCGTATAAACATTATCCACATAGGTCTACCTTATAAACATTATACCCATAGGTATACCTTAAACACATTATCCACATAGGTGTACCTTATAAACATTATCCACATAGGTCTACCTTATTCACATTGTACCCATAGGTCTTCCTTTTAAACATTATCCACATAGGTCTACCTTATAAACATTATCGACATAGGTCTACCTTATACACATTATCCACATAGATCTACCTTATAAACATTATCCAGATATGTCTACCTTATAAACATTATCCACATACGTCTACCTTATAAACATTATCGACATAGGTCTACCTTATAAACGTTATCGACAAGATCTTCCTTATACACATTATCCACATAGGTCTGTCTTATACACATTATCGACAAGGTCTACCTTATACACATTATCGACAAGATCTACCTTATAAACATTATCGACATAGTAGAGGCCCTCCCAGTCTTTAAAGTAATGACCATTGTTCCATTGTTCCCCAGATCCCCAAAAGTATTTTGCCCATGTTACCTAGATCCCTAAGAGTATTTACACTGTTCCCTAGATCCCCAAAAGTCTTAAACCTAGTTCCTTAAAAGCATTGAAATCGAACAAAAATATCCTACATGAGTTAGGAAGACATCTGAGTCCATCATGTTTTTTTTTCTTACCATTCAGTTCTATTCTATGATATGGCTGCCCGACTCAGAAGACCATTCAGTTCTATTCTATGATATTGCTGCCTGACTCACATGTTTTCATATGACCCATAGGTCTACCGTATAATCATTATACCAATATGTTTAACGTACAAGCAGTAATCAGTTATACCCCATGTGTCTACCGTATAAGCATTATCCCCATAGGTCTACCTTATAAGCATCATCCCCATAGGTCAATCTTATAAGCATTATCCCCATAGGTCAATCTTATAAGCATTATCCCCATAGGTCAATCTTATAAGCATTATCCCCATAGGTCAACCGTATAAACATAATTCCCATAGGTCTACCTTATAAGCATTATACCCATAGGTCAATCTGATAAGCATTATCCCCACAGGTCAATCTTATAAGCATTATCCCCATAGGTCAATCTGATAAGCATTATCCCCACAGGTCAACGGTATAAACATTATTCCCATAGGTCTACCTTATAAGCATCATCCCCATAGGTCAACCATATAAACAGTATTCCGATAGGTCTACCTTATAAGCATTATCCCCATAGGTCAATCTTATAAGCATTATCCCCATAGGTCAACCGTATAAACATTATTCCCATAGGTCTACCTTATAAGCATCATCCCCATAGGTCAATCTTATAAGCATTATCCCCATAGGTCAACCGTTTAACCATTATCCCCTTAGGTCAATCTTATAAGCATTATCCCCACAGATCAATCTTATAAGCATTATCCCCATAGGTCTACCGTATGAGCATTATCCCCACATAGGTTAATCTTATAAGCATTATCCCAATAGGTCAACCATATAAACAGTATTCCGATAGGTCTACCTTATAAGCATCATCCCCATAGGTCAATCTTATAAGCATTATCCCCATAGGTCAACCATATAAACAGTATTCCGATAGGTCTACCTTATAAGCATTATCACCATAGGTCTACCGTATGAGCATTATCCCCATAGGTCAATCTTATAAGCATTATCCCCATAGGTTAATCTTATAAGCATTATCCCCATAGGTCTACCTTATAAGCATTATCCCCATAGGTCTACCTTATAAACATTATCCCCATAGGTCAATCTTATAAGCATTATCCCCATAGGTCTACCTTATAAACATTATCCCCATAGGTCAATCTTATAAGCATTATCCCCATAGGTCTACCTTATAAGCATTATCCCCACAGGTCAATCTTATAAGCATTATCCACATAGGTTAATCTTATAAGCATTATCCCCATAGGTCTACCTTATAAGCATTATCCCCATAGGTCTACCTTATAAACATTATCCCCATAGGTCAATCTGATAAGCATTATCCCCACAGGTCAATCTTATAAGCATTATCCCCATAGGTCAATCTTATAAGCTTCATCCCCACAGGTCTACCTTATAAGCATTATCCCCATAGGTCTACCGTATGAGCATTATCCCAATAGGTCTACCTTATAAGCATTATCCCCACAGGTCAATCTTATAAGCATTATCCCCATAGGTCAATCTTATAAGCATTATCCCCACAGGTCAATCTTATAAGCATTATCCCCATAGGTCTACCTTATAAGCATCATCCCCATAGGTCTACCTTATAAGCATCATCCCCATAGGTCTACCTTATAAGCATTATCCCCACAGGTCAATCTTATAAGCATCATTCCCATAGGTCTACTTTATGAGCATTATCCCCAAGGTCAATCTTATAAGAATTATCCCCACAGGTCAATCTTATAAGCATCATCCCCATAGGTCTACTTTATGAGCATTATCCCCAAGGTCAATCTTATAAGAATTATCCCCACAGGTCAATCTTATAAGCATTATCCCCACAGGTCAATCTTATAAGCATTATCCCCATAGGTCATCCCTATAAACATCATTCCCATATGTCTACCTTATGAGCATTATCCCCACATGTCAATCTTATAAGCATTATACCCACAGGTCAATCTTATAAGCATCATCCCCATAGGTCTACTTTATGAGCATTATCCCCAAGGTCAATCTTATAAGAATTATCCTCACAGGTCAATCTTATAAGCATTATCCCCATAGGTCAACCGTAAAAACATCATTCCAATATGTCTAACTTATAAGCATCATCCCCATAGGTCAATCTTATAAGCATTATCCCCATAGGTCAATCTTATAAGCATAATCCCCATAGGTGTACCTTATAAGCATCATCCCCATAGGTCAATCTTATAAGCATTATCCCCACAGGTCAATCTTATAAGCAATATCCCCATAGGTCAACCTTATAAGCATCATCCCCACAGGTCAATCTTATAAGCATTATCCCCACAGGTCAATCTTATAAGCATAATCCCCATAGGTGTACCTTATAAGCATCATCCCCATAGGTCAATCTTATAAGCATTATCCCCATAGGTGTACCTTATAAGCATCATCCCCATAGGTCAATCTTATAAGCATTATCCCCACAGGTCAATCTTATAAGCATTATCCCCATAGGTCAACCGTAAAAAAATCATTCCCATATGTCTAACTTATAAGCATCATCCCCATAGGTCAATCTTATAAGCATTATCCCCATAGGTCAATCTTATAAGCATAATCCCCATAGGTGTACCTTATAAGCATCATCCCCATAGTTCAATCTTATAAGCATTATCCCCCACAGGTCAATCTTATAAGCATTATCCCCATAGGTGTACCTTATAAGCAACATCCCCATAGGTCAATCTTATAAGCATTATCCCCACAGGTCAAGCTTATAAGCAATATCCCCATAGGTCAACCTTATAAGCATCATCCCCACAGGTCAATCTTATAAGCATTATCCCCACAGGTCAATCTTATAAGCATAATCCCCATAGGTGTACCTTATAAGCATCATCCCCATAGGTCAATCTTATAAGCATTATCCCCACAGGTCAATCTTATAAGCATTATCCCCATAGGTGTACCTTATAAGCATCATCCCCATAGGTCAATCTTATAAGCATTATCCCCACAGGTCAATCTTATAAGCATCATCCCCATAGAACTACCTTATAGCATTATCCCCACAGGTCTACCTTATAAGCATCATCCCCATAGGTCAATCTTATAAGCATCATCCCCATAGGTCAATCTTATAAGCATCATCCCCATAGAACTACCTTATATCATTATCCCCACAGGTCTACCTTATAAGCATCATCCCCACAGGTCAATCTTATAAGCATCATCCCAATAGAACTACCTTATAGCATTATCCCCACAGGTCTACCTTATAAGCATCATCCCCATAGGTCAATCTTATAAGCATCATCCCCACAGGTCAATCTTATAAGCATCATCCCCATAGAACTACCTTATAGCATTATCCCCACAGGTCTACCTTATAGCATTATCCCCACAGGTCTACCTTATAAGCATCATCCCCACAGGTCAATCTTATAAGCATCATCCCCATAGAACTACCTTATAGCATTATCCCCACAGGTCAATCTTATAAGCATCATCCCCATAGAACTACCTTATAGCATTATCCCCACAGGTCAATCTTATAAGCATCATCCCCATAGAACTACCTTATAGCATTATCCCCACAGGTCAATCTTATAAGCATTATCCCCATAGGTGTACCTTATAAGCATCATCCCTATAGGTCAATCTTATAAGCATTATCCCCACAGGTCAATCTTATAAGCATAATCCCCATAGGTGTACCTTATAAGCATCATCCCCATAGGTCAATCTTATAAGCATTATCCCCACAGGTCAATCTTATAAGCATAATCCCCATAGGTCTACCTTATAAGCATCATCCCCATAGGTCAATCTTATAAGCATTATCCCCACAGGTCAATCTTATAAGCATAATCCCCATAGGTGTACCTTATAAGCATCATCCCCATAGGTCAATCTTATAAGCATTATCCCCACAGGTCAATCTTATAAGCATAATCCCCACAGGTCTACCTTATAAGCATTATCCCCACAGGTCAATCTTATAAGCATCATCCCCATAGAACTACCTTATAGCATTATCCCCACAGGTCTACCTTATAAGCATCATCCCCATAGGTCAATCTTATAAGCATCATCCCCATAGGTCAATCTTATAAGCATCATCCCCATAGAACTACCTTATAGCATTATTCCCACAGGTCTACCTTATAAGCATCATCCCCACAGGTCAATCTTATAAGCATCATCCCCATAGGTCTACCTTATAAGCATTATCCCCACAGGTCAATCTTATAAGCATCATCCCCATAGAACTACCTTATAGCATTATCCCCACAGGTCTACCTTATAAGCATCATCCCCATAGGTCAATCTTATAAGCATCATCCCCATAGGTCAATCTTATAAGCATCATCCCCATAGAACTACCTTATAGCATTATTCCCACAGGTCTACCTTATAAGCATCATCCCCACAGGTCAATCTTATAAGCATCATCCCCATAGAACTACATTATAGCATTATCCCCACAGGTCTACCTTATAAGCATCATCCCCATAGGTCAATCTTATAAGCATTATCCCCATAGGTTAATCTTATAAGCATTATCCCCATAGGTCTACCTTATAAGCATTATCCCCATAGGTCTACCTTATAAACATTATCACCATAGGTCAATCTTATAAGCATTATCCCCATAGGTCTACCTTATAAACATTATCCCCATAGGTCAATCTTATAAGCATTATCCCCATAGGTCTACCTTATAAGCATTATCCCCACAGGTCAATCTTATAAGCATTATCCACATAGGTTAATCTTATAAGCATTATCCCCATAGGTCTACCTTATAAGCATTATCCCCATAGGTCTACCTTATAAACATTATCCCCATAGGTCAATCTGATAAGCATTATCCCCACAGGTCAATCTTATAAGCATTATCCCCATAGGTCAATCTTATAAGCATTATCCCCATAGGTCTACCTTATAAGCATTATCCCCATAGGTCAATCTTATAAGCATTATCCCCATAGGTCTACCTTATAAACATTATCCCCATAGGTCAATCTTATAAGCATCATCCCCATAGGTCTACCTTATAAGCATCATCCCCATAGGTCAATCTTATAAGCATTATCCCCACAGGTCAAGCTTATAAGCATTATCCCCATAGGTCTACCTTATAAGCATTATCCCCACAGGTCAATCTTATAAGCATTATCCCCATAGGTCAATCTTATAAGCATAATCCCCATAGGTGTACCTTATAAGCATCATCCCCATAGGTCAATCTTATAAGCATTATCCCCACAGGTCAATCTTATAAGCATTATCCCCATAGGTGTACCTTATAAGCATCATCCCCATAGGTCAATCTTATAAGCATTATCCCCACAGGTCAATCTTATAAGCAATATCCCCATAGGTCAACCTTATAAGCATTATCCCCACAGGTCAATCTTATAAGCATAATCCCCATAGGTGTACCTTATAAGCATCATCCCCATAGGTCAATCTTATAAGCATTATCCCCATAGGTGTACCTTATAAGCATCATCCCCATAGGTCAATCTTATAAGCATTATCCCCATAGGTGTACCTTATAAGCATCATCCCCATAGGTCAATCTTATAAGCATTATCCCCACAGGTCAATCTTATAAGCATTATCCCCATAGGTCAACCGTAAAAACATCATTCCCATATGTCTAACTTATAAGCATCATCCCCATAGGTCAATCTTATAAGCATTATCCCCATAGGTCAATCTTATAAGCATAATCCCCATAGGTGTACCTTATAAGCATCATCCCCATAGTTCAATCTTATAAGCATTATCCCCACAGGTCAATCTTATAAGCATTATCCCCATAGGTGTACCTTATAAGCAACATCCCCATAGGTCAATCTTATAAGCATTATCCCCACAGGTCAAGCTTATAAGCAATATCCCCATAGGTCAACCTTATAAGCATCATCCCCACAGGTCAATCTTATAAGCATTATCCCCACAGGTCAATCTTATAAGCATCATCCCAATAGAACTACCTTATAGCATTATCCCCACAGGTCTACCTTATAAGCATCATCCCCATAGGTCAATCTTATAAGCATCATCCCCATAGAACTACCTTATAGCATTATCCCCACAGGTCTACCTTATAAGCATCATCCCCACAGGTCAATCTTATAAGCATCATCCCCATAGAACTACCTTATAGCATTATCCCCACAGGTCAATCTTATAAGCATCATCCCCATAGAACTACCTTATAGCATTATCCCCACAGGTCAATCTTATAAGCATCATCCCCATAGAACTACCTTATAGCATTATCCCCACAGGTCAATCTTATAAGCATTATCCCCATAGGTGTACCTTATAAGCATCATCCCCATAGGTCAATCTTATAAGCATTATCACCACAGGTCAATCTTATAAGCATAATCCCCATAGGTGTACCTTATAAGCATCATCCCCATAGGTCAATCTTATAAGCATTATCCCCACAGGTCAATCTTATAAGCATAATCCCCATAGGTCTACCTTATAAGCATCATCCCCATAGGTCAATCTTATAAGCATTATCCCCACAGGTCAATCTTATAAGCATAATCCCCATAGGTGTACCTTATAAGCATCATCCCCATAGGTCAATCTTATAAGCATTATCCCCACAGGTCAATCTTATAAGCATAATCCCCACAGGTCTACCTTATAAGCATTATCCCCACAGGTCAATCTTATAAGCATCATCCCCATAGAACTACCTTATAGCATTATCCCCACAGGTCTACCTTATAAGCATCATCCCCATAGGTCAATCTTATAAGCATCATCCCCATAGGTCAATCTTATAAGCATCATCCCCATAGAACTACCTTATAGCATTATCCCCACAGGTCTACCTTATAAGCATCATCCCCACAGGTCAATCTTATAAGCATCATCCCCATAGAACTACATTATAGCATTATCCCCACAGGTCTACCTTATAAGCATCATCCCCATAGGTCAATCTTATAAGCATCATCCCCATAGAACTACCTTATAGCATTATCCCCATAGGTCTACCTTATAAGCATCATCCCCATAGGTCTACCTTATAAGCATTATTCCCACAGGTCAATCTTATAAGCATTATCCCCATAGGTCAATCTTATAAGCATCATCCCCATAGGTCTACCTTATAAGCATTATCCCCATAGGTCAATCTTATAAGCATCATCCCCATAGGTCTACCTTATAAGCATCATCCCCATAGAACTACCTTATAGCATTATCCCCACAGGTCTACCTTATAAGCATCAGCCCCATAGGTCAATCTTATAAACATAATCCCCATAGGTCTACCTTATAAGCATCATTCCCACAGGTCAATCTTATAAGCATTATCCCCATAGGTCAATCTTATAAGCATTATTCCCACAGGTCAATCTTATAAGCATTATCCCCATAGGTCAATCTTATAAGCATCATCCCCATAGGTCTACCTTATAAGCATCATCCCCATAGAACTACCTTATAGCATTATCCCCACAGGTCTACCTTATAAGCATCAGCCCCATAGGTCAATCTTATAAGCATCATCCCCATAGGTCAATCTTATAAGCATCATCCCCATAGAACGACCTTATAAGCATCATCCCCATAGGTCAATCTGATAAGTATTATCCCCACAGGTCAATCTTATAAACATAATCTCCATAGGTCTACCTTATAAGCATCATCCCCATAGGTCTACCTTATAAGCATTATTCCCACAGGTCAATCTTATAAGCATTATCCCCATAGGTCAATCTGATAAGTATTATCCCCACAGGTCAATCTTATAAACATAATCCCCATAGGTCTACCTTATAAGCATCATCCCCATAGGTCTACCTTATAAACATTATTCCCACAGGTCAATCTTATAAGCATCATCCCCATAGGTCAATCTTATAAGCATCATCCCCATAGAACTACCTTATAGCATTATCCCCACAGGTCTACCTTATAAGCATCATCCCCATAGGTCAATCTTATAAGCATCATCCCCATAGAACTACCTTATAGCATAATCCCCACAGGTCAATCTTATAAACATAATCCCCATAGGTCTACCTTATAAGCATCATCCCCATAGGTCTACCTTATAAGCATTATTCCCACAGGTCAATCTTATAAGCATCATCCCCATAGGTCAATCTTATAAGCATCATCCCCATAGAACTACCTTATAGCATTATCCTCACAGGTCTACCTTATAAGCATCATCCCCACAGGTCAATCTTATAAGCATCATCCCAATAGAACTACCTTATAGCATTATCCCCACAGGTCTACCTTATAAGCATCATCCCCACAGGTCAATCTTATAAGCATCATCCCCATAGAACTACCTTATAGCATTATCCCCACAGGTCTACCTTATAAGCATCATCCCCATAGGTCAATCTTATAAGCATCATCCCCATAGGTCAATCTTATAAGCATCATCCCCATAGAACTACCTTATAGCATTATCCCCACAGGTCTACCTTATAAGCATCATCCCCACAGGTCAATCTTATAAGCATCATCCCAATAGAACTACCTTATAGCATTATCCCCACAGGTCTACCTTATAAGCATCATCCCCATAGGTCAATCTTATAAGCATCATCCCCATAGAACTACCTTATAGCATTATCCCCACAGGTCTACCTTATAAGCATCATCCCCATAGGTCAATCTTATAAGCATCATCCCCATAGAACTACCTTATAGCATTATCCCCACAGGTCTACCTTATAAGCATCATCCCCACAGGTCAATCTTATAAGCATCATCCCCATAGAACTACCTTATAGCACTATCCCCACAGGTCTACCTTATAAGCATCATCCCCATAGGTCAATCTTATAAGCATCATCCCCATAGAACTACCTTATAGCATTATCCCCATAGGTCAATCTTATAAGCATCATCCCCATAGAACTACCTTATAGCATTATCCCCCTATGTGGTCTGCCTTTTAAAGTTAATCCCCATAAGAAACGTGTATAATGGTCATTTTATTGTGCAATTAATTGCTTATAACATTGTATATTACATTGAAAGCTGTGAACCAGCTAAACGCCATCGGGACTCAACAATCGTTTTCTACAATCATTAGCAAGAAGAAGTATTGCCATGCTTATGGTAAATGCACAATATTAAACATCTGGCTCTTGCAGTTTCAGAAAAGAAGAGTTTTTAGGCAAGGTATCCCTATATTAGTCTATGTAAAACATGTGACCCCTGGGACGGGACAAACTGGATCCCATGTTCACCATTTGAACAAATTATGTAGAGGAACAGAAGCTTATGGTAAATGCAAAATAGTAAACCTTTGGCTCTTGTAGTTTCAGAAGAGGTGATTTTTTTAAAGTTTATCCCTACATAAGTCTATGTAAAGCATTTGACCCCCAAGGCGGGGCCAAATTGGACTCCAGGGTCATCATTTAAACAAATTAGGTAGAGGACCATAAGCTTTCTGTAAATGCAAAATATTAAACCTTTGGCTGTTGTATTGTCAGAAAAGACAATGTTTTAAGTTTTTCCCTAAAGAAGTCTATATGTAAAAGATGTGACCCCTTTGGCAGTAAATCACGGGCCATAAATCTAGTGTTTTACTGGTCCGATTTGGCTGGTTTTCCAACTCGTCCAAACTTTTATTGATCTAAAGACACCGACAAAGTTTGGTAAAGATCAAATGCAAAATGAAGATGTTAGTGTTCACAAGGCTGAATAAGGCATGTTCCCGTAAATTCAAGTGGCCATAACTCTAAGGGGCCATAACTCTGGTGTTACTGGTCCGATATAGCTGATTTTCAAAGTTGTCCAAGCTTTCATCAATATCAACAATCTATATAAGTGTCGTATATTTACGTTCACATATCAAGCTACTATTAACTTAAACGACAAATTACAAGCATTTGTTTTGAAATTTGTTTTCTCCGTTACTTTTTATAATTGAAGATTTTTGCTTCAAAATGTCATTCTTTACCATTTTAAAAAATACGGATGCAGCAAAATTAGGAATCACATACTAGTTCATGTCATACTGTTTTATATCGAAATAAAACAGACTTGAAATCAGGTACAAAATTAAAGTGTTACGTTATAAGTTGAAAAACTCTCGTAGAGTGTTCACAAAGCATAATATGGCATATTTTTAGCAAAACAAGGGCCATAACTCTGGTGTTACTAATCCGATCAGACTGGTTTTAGACGTATTCCGAGCTTTTATTGATATAAAGACACTGACAAAGTTTGGTAAAGATCAAATGCAAAATGAAGATGGTAGTGTTCACAAGGCTAAATAAGATATGTTAACGTAATTCAACAGGCCATAACTCTGGTGTTACTTGTCCGATATAGCTGGTTTTCAAACTTGTTCAAGCTTTGATCAATATAAACAATCTGTTTCGTAAATATCAAAGATAAAATGAAGGTGATAGAGTGTTCATAAGGCTTAATATGGCATTTTCAGGAATAAACAAGGGTCATAACTCTGGTGTTATTTATCCGATCCGGTTGGTTTTCGGACTTGTCCAAGCTTTCATGATATAAAGAAACTGACAAAGTTTCGTAAAGATCCGATTAATAACGAAGTCTCTATTGCGCTTACAAGGCAAAAGTTAACGACGGACGGACGGACGGACGGACGACGGACTGATAACTCGGCATCCCATAAACTCTGCTGGCCTTCGGCCAGTAGAGCTAAAAAACGGTTAAAAATTCAAGATTGCCGTTTGTCACTTTTAAAGCAGAATTTGAACTTTCTTGCATTTCTTCGTCAGGGCCTAGAATCCTTCTTCCTGCCAATAATTCTTCTTCTGTCATCTGTATTAGGAAGGAAGATTCCCAAGAAAGCACTTCTGTTGCGTATGTCGAAATGCATCTCGACAGGTCATTGCAGGGTGTCAGCTTTTGCACTTTCGCAGCAAGGTAAAACTCACGGAGCGTCGTTTCGTCATTGATTCTAAACGTTATGACAATAACCTGCTGTTCCGATCTTGAAACTTCAGTGATGTCCACATGATCAAGTCCATATAGCCCTCTGACGTTTTCCCGCAAGGGAGATAAATCTTGCTTGAGGTGGTTGTAGAAATTATCGTAACACTCAATCGCCGTGCATTTCGTCTTCTCGTCTGCTATCGGTGGAATTGTTAGGTCTAGAATAAGGGGAAAGGCTGGAATATCAAGATCAATCATTTTAATAAGTAATGAAGGCATAGATACAACACTACTGCATTTAGTCTGGTAGTAGACCCGATACAGTCGAAAAATATGCTGTATGAAAATCCACATTTTTTATTATACTCAGCAATGACTTTGATGAACTGTCAAATTCAACTAATTTACTACGCTTTTTTCCAGGGACAATACAATAATATTATTAATAGATGTAATCCCATTTTGACGTGTTCATGCACGTCTGTCGCGTAAACTTGTGTAGATCTAAACGACATTTTTTTCCGAAATTTGATTTAAAATGAATGCCATTGACTTTGAATTTGTTTAATTCAGAAAATGAATGGTAACAAGTGGTTATTTTATCCACGGATGGTTCTATATAATAGAGTTTATTATAAAGTTGTTAAACTATAAAAAGATATATATATGCTGTCACCATTACGTGGTCGGAATAATAACTTTCATACCCGAAACAACCCCTTCTATAAGAAGCGAGAACGGGGTTGGCTGGGTATGAAATAAAACCTTAATTTCGACTTAAAATGTTTGTATATTGTAAAATTAAAACACAGCATTTCATATAAGTAATTTTAAAAGGTCGTCGCATGTTTTAAGTAACAACATGATTTTAAACATGTTTTATTGTCGAATTATTCGTTACAGAATCCTGGTAACATAAGCTTACCAATCACTTAATGGAATGAAAGCGGGACCAAGTAATGAACCCGTCTACAAGGGACCAAGTAATGAACCCGTCTACAAGGGACCAAGTAATGAACCCGTCTACAAGAGGTGTTCAACTTATACCTATCATAAAACAAATGCGTGAATTTAATAATTTGGAACGTATGCATTTAAAATATTTCCGATTTCACGCGATTCGCTTTGAAATACATGTTGAATTAGTTACATGGATGGACACTTTATTCCACTTTTAAACATATTGTTCAGGGCTTTTAAGACAATATTCAACTTACCTTATATTTTGAAATCGGTTAAGAAATACAATTTTCACATACGAAAGTTGTTTTTGATAAGAATTTTCAATGCAAAATTCAGCTGCATCAACAATTTGAAAAATATGTTCTTTTTAGATTTTTTTTATGCGCAAATGGTTGGATCAATGTAATTAAGAGACTGAAAGTTTTATAGCAAAATATTAGGGCTAACAGAAGTTATTTGAGAATGTTCTGCTATCCCAGCAACAAAGAATGTACATGGAACATGCCCCACCAAAAAAAGTTTGTCTTTAAAATATTTATTTCCCAACCGTTTTATTTACCACTAACAATTCCGGTTCTAATGATATAATAATGATATAATTTTTATACGTATTAATGAAATTGCTAAGTCTTAAACAAAATTCGGCTGAAAAAACCCGTCCCGAACAGGATTACTTGCTCCTGAGTCGGACATTAATTGACGGTTGAATGTCTTCCTCCTTTGTTAACAAGCGACATTGTTGCTATGTTCCAAACAGGGTAACTTGCTCCTGAGTCGGACATTAATTGACGGTTGAATGTCTTCCTCCTTTGTTAACAAGCGACATTGTTGCTATGTTGCAAACAGGGTAACTCGCTCCTGAGTCGGACATTAATTGACGGTTGAATTTCTTCCTATTTTGTTAACAAGCGACATTGTTGCTATGTTCCAAACAGGGTAACTCGCTCCTGAGTCGGACATTAATTTACGGTTGAATTTCTTCCTCTTCTGTTAACAAGCGACATTTTGCTATGTTCCAAACAGGGTAACTCGCTCCTGAGTCGGACATTAATTGACGGTTGAATTTCTTCCTCTTCTGTTAACAAGCGACATTTTGCTATGTTCCAAACAGGGTAACTCGCTCCTGAGTCGGACATTAATTGACGGTTGAATTTCTTCCTCTTCTGTTAACAAGCGACATTTTGCTATGTTCCAAACAGGGTAACTCGCTCCTGAGTCGGACATTAATTGACGGTTGAATTTCTTCCTCTTCTGTTAACAAGCGACATTGTTGCTATCTTCCAAACAGGGTAACTCGCTCCTGAGTCGGACATTAATTGACGGTTGAATTTCTTTCTCTTCTGTTAACAAGCGACATTGTTGCTATGTTCCAAACAGGGTAACTCGCTCCTGAGTCGGACATTAATTGACGGTTGAATTTCTTCCTCTTCTGTTAACAAGCGACATTGTTGCTATGTTCCAAACAGGGTAACTCGCTCCTGAGTCGGACATTAATTGACGGCTGAATGTCTTCCTCTTCTGTTAACAAGCGACATTTTGCTATGTTCCAAACAGGGTAACTTGCTCCTGAGTCAGACATTAATTGACGGTTGAATGTCTTCCTCTTTTGTTAACAAGCGACATTGTTGCTATGTTCCAAACAGGGTAACTCGCTCCTGAGTCGGACATTAATTGACGGTTGAATGTCTTCCTCTTTTGTTAACAAGCGACATTTTGCTATGTTCCAAACAGGGTAACTCGCTCCTGAGTCGGACATTAATTGACGGTTGAATTTCTTCCTCTTTTGTTAACAAGCGACATTGTTGCTATGTTCCAAACAGGGTAACTTGCTCCTGAGTCGGACATTAATTGACGGCTGAATGTCTTCCTCTTTTATTAACAAGCGACATTGTTGCTATGTTCCAAACAGGGTAACTTGCTCCTGAGTCGGACATTAATTGACGGTTGAATTTCTTCCTCTTTTGTTAACATGCGACATTGTTGCTATGTTCCAAACAGGGTAACTCGCTCCTGAGTCGGACATTAATTGACGGTTGAATTTCTTCCTCTTCTGTTAACAAGCGACATTGTTGCTATGTTCCAAACAGGGTAACTCGCTCCTGAGTCGGACATTAATTGACGGTTGAATTTCTTCCTCTTTTGTTAACATGCAACATTTTGCTATGTTCCAAACAGGGTAACTCGCTCCTGAGTCGGACATTAATTGACGGTTGAATTTCTTCCTCTTTTGTTAACAAGCGACATTGTTGCTATGTTCCAAACAGGGTAACTCGCTCCTGAGTCGGACATTAATTGACGGTTGAATTTCTTCCTCTTTTGTTAACAAGCGACATTGTTGCTATGTTCCAAACAGGGTAACTCGCTCCTGAGTCGGACATTAATTGACGGTTGAATTTCTTCCTCTTTTGTTAACAAGCGACATTGTTGCTATGTTCCAAACAGGGTAACTCGCTCCTGAGTCGGACATTAATTGACGGTTAAATTTCTTCCTCTTTTGTTAACAAGCGACATTGTTGCTATGTTCCAAACAGGGTAACTTGCTCCTGAGTCGGACATTAATTGACGGTTGAATTTCTTCCTCTTTTGTTAACAAGCGACATTGTTGCTATGTTCCAAACAGGGTAACTCGCTCCTGAGTCGGACATTAATTGACGTTTGAATTTCTTCCTCTTTTGTTAACAAGCGACATTGTTGCTATGTTCCAAACAGGGTAACTCGCTCCTGAGTCGGATATTAATTGACGGTTGAATTTCTTCCTCTTTTGTTAACATGCGACATTGTTGCTATGTTCCAAACAGGGTAACTTGCTCCTGAGTCGGACATTAATTGACGGTTGAATTTCTTCCTCTTTTGTTAACATGCAACATTTTGCTATGTTCCAAACAGGGTAACTTGCTCCTGAGTCGGACATTAATTGACGGTTGAATTTCTTCCTCATTTGTTAAAAAGCGACATTGTTGCTATGTTCCAAACAGGGTAACTTGCTCCTGAGTCAGACATTAATTGACGGTTGAATGTCTTCCTCTTTTGTTAACAAGCGACATTGTTGCTATGTTCCAAACAGGGTAACTTGCTCCTGAGTCGGACATTAATTGACGGTTGAATTTCTTCCTCTTTTGTTAACATGCAACATTTTGCTATGTTCCAAACAGGGTAACTTGCTCCTGAGTCGGACATTAATTGACGGTTGAATTTCTTCCTCATTTGTTAAAAAGCGACATTGTTGCTATGTTCCAAACAGGGTAACTTGCTCCTGAGTCAGACATTAATTGACGGTTGAATTTCTTCCTCTTTTGTTAACAAGCGACATTTTGCTATGTTCCAAACAGGGTAACTCGCTCCTGAGTCGGACATTAATTGACGGTTGAATTTCTTCCTCTTTTGTTAACAAGCGACATTGTTGCTATGTTCCAAACAGGGTAACTTGCTCCTGAGTCGGACATTAATTGACGGTTGAATTTCTTCCTCTTTTGTTAACAAGCGACATTGTTGCTATGTTCCAAACAGGGTAACTTGCTCCTGAGTCGGACATTAATTGACGGTTGAATTTCTTCCTCTTTTGTTAACAAGCGACATTGTTGCTATGTTCCAAACAGGGTAACTTGCTCCTGAGTCAGACATTAATTGACGGTTGAATTTCTTCCTCTTTTGTTAACAAGCGACATTGTTGCTATGTTCCAAACAGGGTAACTCGCTCCTGAGTCGGACATTAATTGACGGTTGAATTTCTTCCTCTTTTGTTAACAAGCAACATTTTGCTATGTTCCAAACAGGGTAACTTGCTCCTGAGTCGGACATTAATTGACGGTTGAATTTCTTCCTCTTTTGTTAACAAGCGACATTGTTGCTATGTTCCAAACAGGGTAACTTACTCCTGAGTCAGACATTAATTGACGGTTGAATTTCTTCCTCTTTTGTTAACAAGCGACATTGTTGCTATGTTCCAAACAGGGTAACTTGCTCCTGAGTCGGACATTAATTGACGGTTGAATGTCTTCCTCTTTTGTTAACAAGCGACATTGTTGCTATGTTCCAAACAGGGTAACTTGCTCCTGAGTCGGACATTAATTGACGGTTGAATTTCTTCCTCTTTTGTTAACAAGCGACATTGTTGCTATGTTCCAAACAGGGTAACTTGCTCCTGAGTCGGACATTAATTGACTGTTGAATGTCTTCCTCTTTTGTTAACAAGCGACATTGTTGCTATGTTCCAAACAGGGTAACTTGCTCCTGAGTCGGACATTAATTGACGGTTGAATTTCTTCCTCTTTTGTTAACATGCGACATTTTGCTATGTTCCAAACAGGGTAACTTGCTCCTGAGTCGGACATTAATTGACGGTTGAATGTCTTCCTCTTTTGTTAACAAGCGACATTGTTGCTATGTTCCAAACAGGGTAACTTGCTCCTGAGTCGGACATTAATTGACGGTTGAATTTCTTCCTCCTTTGTTAACAAGCGACATTGTTGCTATGTTCCAAACAGGGTAACTTGCTCCTGAGTCGGACATTAATTGATGGTTGAATTTCTTCCTCCTTTGTTAACAAGCGACATTGTTGCTATGTTCCAAACAGGGTAACTCGCTCCTGAGTCGGACATTAATTGACGTTTGAATTTCTTCCTCTTTTGTTAACAAGCGACATTGTTGCTATGTTCCAAACAGGGTAACTTGCTCCTGAGTCGGACATTAATTGACGGTTGAATTTCTTCCTCATTTGTTAACAAGCGACATTGTTGCTATGTTCCAAACAGGGTAACTTGCTTCTGAGTCAGACATTAATTGACGGTTGAATTTCTTCCTCTTTTGTTAACAAGCGACATTTTGCTATGTTCCAAACAGGGTAACTTGCTCCTGAGTCGGACATTAATTGACGGTTGAATTTCTTCCTCCTTTGTTAACAAGCGACATTGTTGCTATGTTCCAAACAGGGTAACTTGCTCCTGAGTCGGACATTAATTGACGGCTGAATGTCTTCCTCTTTTGTTAACAAGCGACATTGTTGCTATGTTCCAAACAGGGTAACTTGCTCCTGAGTCGGACATTAATTGACGGTTGAATTTCTTCCTCTTTTGTTAACAAGCGACATTTTGCTATGTTCCAAACAGGGTAACTTGCTCCTGAGTCGGACATTAATTGACGGTTGAATTTCTTCCTCTTTTGTTAACAAGCGACATTGTTGCTATGTTCCAAACAGGGTAACTTGCTCCTGAGTCGGACATTAATTGACGGTTGAATTTCTTCCTCCTTTGTTAACAAGCGACATTGTTGCTATGTTCCAAACAGGGTAAACTTGCTCCTGAGTCGGACATTAATTGACGGTTGAATTTCTTCCTCCTTTGTTAACAAGCGACATTGTTGCTATGTTCCAAACAGGGTAACTCGCTCCTGAGTCGGACATTTATTGATGGTTGAATTTCTTCCTCTTTTGTTAACAAGCGACATTGTTGCTATGTTCCAAACAGGGTAACTCGCTCCTGAGTCGAATTTCTTCCTCCTTTGTTAACAAGCGACATTGTTGCTATGTTCCAAACAGGGTAACTTGCTCCTGAGTCGGACATTAATTGACGGTTGAATTTCTTCCTCTTTTGTTAACAAGCGACATTGTTGCTATGTTCCAAACAGGGTAACTTGCTCCTGAGTCGGACATTAATTGACGGCTGAATGTCTTCCTCTTTTGTTAACAAGCGACATTGTTGCTATGTTCCAAACAGGGTAACTTGCTCCTGAGTCGGACATTAATTGACGGTTGAATTTCTTCCTCTTTTGTTAACAAGCGACATTTTGCTATGTTCCAAACAGGGTAACTTGCTCCTGAGTCGGACATTAGTTGACGGCTGAATTTCTTCCTCTTTTGTTAACAAGCGACATTGTTGCTATGTTCCAAACAGGGTAACTCGCTCCTGAGTCGGACATTAATTGACGCTGAATTTCTTCCTCTTTTGTTAACAAGCGACATTGTTGCTATGTTCCAAACAGGGTAAACTTGCTCCTGAGTCGGACATTAATTGACGGTTGAATGTCTTCCTCCTTTGTTAACAAGCGACATTGTTGCTATGTTCCAACAGGGTAACTTGCTCCTGAGTCGGACATTAATTGACGGTTGAATTTCTTCCCTCCTTTGTTAACAAGCGAACATTGTTTGCTATGTTCCAAACAGGGTAAACTTGCTCCTGAGTCGGACATTAATTGACGTTGAATTTCTTCCTCCTTTGTTAACAAGCGACATTGTTTGCTATGTTCCAAACAGGGTAACTTGCTCCTGAGTCGGACATTAATTGACGGTTGAATTTCTTCCTCCTTTGTTAACAAGCGACATTGTTGCTATGTTCCAAACAGGGTAACTTGCTCCTGAGTCGGACATTAATTGACGGTTGAATTTCTTCCTCTTTTGTTAACAAGCGACATTGTTGCTATGTTCCAAACAGGGGTAATGACTTCCTCCTGAGTCGGACATTAATTGACGGTTGAATTTCTTCCTCTTTTGTTAACAAGCGACATTGTTGCTATGTTCCAAAACAGGGTAAC
>JAWPHD010018176.1:0-41090 GCA_037043455.1 Cyrtodaria siliqua | reverse complement strand
TCACAGGGATGCAATATTTATATACTGTACACCTCCCGCCATCCGTAAAAATCGCCACTTCCTCACTTACAAGTCGAGCTTCGCGTGGGATTCGAAGCATTGAATGTCAATGCTAATATATTTTCGCAGCGCGGCTATGTTTTAGTATGTTTTATATATTTTATACATATATTATATATATTATATATATTATAATATTTAAAGGGAGTTGTACAGCATGCTTTCCGTGGGGTTTAGGGTACGACTTAAAACTGACACACAATGATATGTTCGATTATAAAGGGCCTAATCATAATGAATGAACCTAAAATTCACCCTTACAAGTAAATTCATTTTGCACAGTAATGTGTGCTATCCTAGGTCACGTACCATAGTTAATTTAAAGTAGCTATCGCGCATCAACAGGAACATAATACAACATATGTACGCCGTTTCTAAACCCCTACTGACAACGAGGTATATATATAACGTGCCTATTTTGAGAATCCAATCACTATAGACACAATGTAAACGGATTTTAACAGGACGGCCAAACCCCAAAACTGGAGCATCGAATTATGAGTTACCAACTCATAATTTTTTTTACACATAAACAATCACGGATATTATAAAAACTCAAAAATCCTATACTTTTAAGCGGCACATATACATTATGAACACCTGGATACAGTTTTGATAAAAGGTTTTGTGGTGTAATTTTGCCGTTATTTCGCGGGTTCGTTTCTTTAAGCAGTGTGTATCCTTTTTCATTCAAAATACAAGGTGAATTGGTATTTCATATCTGAACAACACGAAACATACAATATTTTGACTAATACGACATTTTTATAATGAAGTGGAACATGTTTAAAATGTCAGATTCTTCTTTAAAAAAACACCCTGATTTACCCGCTTTAAGTGGTTGGAAATATATCATTTTGGTGTCTTTTCGCCGCGGTTTTAAGAAACATGGTCCTGAGAAATTGTCTCATTTATTACAGTAGATCTTCTAGTAGTCCCATTTACTAGTCTATCGTCGTGTGGTTTAGTAACTAGAGTCTATCTTCTATAGTACAAGTAGTTAGAGAGCTAAGAAGTTTCTTACGTCTCTGGAGTAGTGTACTTTTAGTCTAGACAAACGTCTAGAACAGTTGTTTTAAAAAAGGTTTGTCCTTTGCCGAGATTCTGGTATCGTTTTTGATTGGCTGAAACAGACGCACCTTCTATCCAAGATATACAGAACGGCAGAAAGATAATAAATGAATCAATAAACAAAGAGGGAACCTTTATCATTATAGCAACTAAATGTGGATAGTCAAAAATACTTTAAAGGGACAATGTCCGTACGTAACGTTTAGCTTACTAGTATAAGACACGAAATAATTACGTTGACAAACATTAAACACTTACTATTATTGAATATTTACTAAATAAAAACAAGATTGTTTGGCGGAATTCAATAGAGGTATACAAAAATAAATACCTCTTCGCGAATTTGAACTCGCCCAACGACGAACTTATTATAAACCTTCGCCTCTCACCGCTGCGGGTTTGAATCTCACTTGGAGCTCGACTTGTAAGTGAGGAAGTGTCGATTCTTACGGATAGCGGAAGGTGTACAGTACTGGTTCTACCCAGGAAAAGGGGGTGGTCTGCTTCCACCACAAAAGATCGACCGTAATATATAACCTTACATGTGTCGAAAGTAAACATAAGTAGGAACTATTGTAATGGTAGGAATCGGCTATTGTACTTAAATTTCTCCGCACAAAGTGCGTTTTCGTACGAACTGTGAATTTAATGTGATAAATGGGAATCAGACCTAACGAACGGTGTGAAGGATTTGAATCAATTCGATAATTTGACAAAGATACAGACTTCGAAACGGGGTTGGTCAACTTGGTGTCAACAAAGATCCGCACCATGTTCCATATAGATAATAGTGGGGAGTGGGGGTCGGGGTGGGGTAGGGGAGGGTGGGTGCGGGTGGTATCGTATGTTTTCTTCTTCTTTTTTTTATAATATTTGCGGATCAAGTGCCAGTGGTCAGTGACATACAAGAAACAGTAACTGAAACAAAATGGCGGCGTACTTTTGTTGGCCTAATACACCGCAGTAAATACGTTGGTCTGTTAAAACCGCTTATGGAGCTTATAACATGCTGAAAATGTATATCTAAATTCGATTAAAACGTTCTTGGTACATCTATAATACGATACTACTGGCAATGAAACCCTGAAGACAGCTTATACATATAAAAACGAGCTTTAAAGTGATGTTGGTACTGTAGATGGGTGTGGGTGTGGGTGCAATTTGATCGAAACGAACAATTGTCACAAACTGAGCACGTCTACGCTATTAATTATATATATGTTTAATTTTTACATTCACAGGTGCTGCACGGCACGGTACCAACTCGCCATTAACTCTCACAGTTTATCCACTTCCGGTCTCAAAACAATACATTATATTCTGGTTTGGTCACATGGTACCACCACACGACGTCTGGATACGAATCAACACCACAGTAAATGAGAGTGGCGTCGATAGAGTAATCAGCATTCTAGTGTATAAAGCATAACCATGAGAAGTGACTCGTTGTTTTGTAAATATAGATATAGATACACTTTCCTTGTCCTACTGCTCATGCTATTGGCATATGTCGCGTTATTACGCTATAGGCAAGGCATCCCATTTAAAGAAAATGAACAGCCGTTTGACCCAACTATACAGGCTCCAACTGGTCCATGTATTCAAGGAACAAACTGTCATCTCCCGGACTGTCTCTGTTTTGGCATCAAGGATTATCCAAGTCACTTCCAACGACACGAAGTACCTCAGATAGTAATCTTTACAACCGATGATGCACTAGACGCACAGTTTGCGGACTTTTATAAACAAATTTTCGCTAATCATACAAATCCAAATGGGTGTCCTTTTACCGGAACCATGTTTATTTCGGCCTCGCAATTAAGTCACGACTTTAAACTTGTGCGAAAATTTTATGACAATGGTTGGGAAATAGGACAGCATGGCTTAAGACATTTGGCACATGAAAACACTGATATTCTTAGAAATGATGCAAAAGAAATGTTGCTCCTGACAAAAGAAGAGACGGGAATTCCTTTTTCCGAGTTTAGAGGTTGGAGAAGTCCATATCTGCACACACTCATGGATGGAGAGATTCGAACACTCAGACGTTTAAACTTTATATACAGTATGACGTTCGGCACAGATAAATACGCATGGCCTTTCACTCTGGACTACGAAGGATTTTTACCTAGGGGGGAAAGTGTAAGGAAAACTTTATAAATCGCTAGTTTTATTAGCTTAACTGGCCGAAGGCCAAGCTTATTGGATGGCGAGTTGTCCTTCGTCCGTCATCGTCCGTTAACTGTTGCCTAGTTTGGCTTCATTATCTATCCGATCTTTCCTAAGCTTCGCCATATTGTTGATGTCAATGAAAGCTTTGGCATGTTTGAAAACCATTTTGATCAGATCAGTAACACCGGAGTAATTTCTCTTAATTTAGTTATAAATGCCAAAATTGTCCAAGTTAGGGCGATAGACCCTTTATTTTTTATTTGACCATTACCAAACTTGGACAGATAATTGATATCAATGAGAGCTCGGCTAAGTTCGAAAAACAGCTAGATTTAAATAAGTAACACTTGAGTTATGATCGTTAATTTAGTTAAATATTCTTCATTTTGCCTCGTTAAGACTGTAGCACTACGGGGTCGTATGACATGCTTGGTACATTTAATAACAAGGTTCGGACTTCGCGTTGTAATTGGTGCATATAAAACAGTCCGACAATTACGAATTCATAATACGCTATGAACATCCTGTTATATATATATATACATATCCGTTTCGTATAGTGGGTTTCAGTACTTCCATTTGTTAACTACTTAAATAGTCCCTATTATTAAATGTCTTAGGATAGTACTTAGAAACGTTCAAATGTTCAAATCCTCAAATTATTATGTAACGCTGAACAACTGTCCTACTATATTAGCTTCCATAGTATAGTTTAACTTATCCCACATCCTGTCTTAGACTGCGGGGATCCATCTTGCGGATACAAGTCCGATGGACTGTTGAAACTGATTCTCCACTCCTGAACCCCGACTCTCCTAGACTTTCCTTGCGCTCAGTATTATACAAGAAGTTTGCCCAGAATACCTTTCGGCAGTTTAGTCATGGCCCACATGGACATCGACCTGTGTAGCTACATGTTAACGCCATGGTGATTCCATCATTGTATGCATACATTACCCACAAGACATTTCGGCGAATGATCTCCCCAAATATGGCAATACCTCTTCACTCCCAGAATTCATAGTTTCCCAGAAACTTCCAGAGAAACTAAGTTTAGAGCAGCTAAACAATAACAGGTGCTCAGCTGATTAACTAACAAATAATTGACAGTATTCGGAAACTCCCGTTGCATGATCAGTTATAAGAGGGATTAACAGGGGTGTACTTCGACTCTAATTGTGTTACATTTATAAACTGTTATTAGGTTAAAGGGACACTGTCCGTAAGTAAGCAGATATTGAGCATAACCAAACAACTGTCTGACTTTTATTCAGTGAAATGTATACATGAAAACATGAGGATAGACCCAATGAAGTATGTAGGAATACATTCATGAGTTTGAAAAAAAAGTTTTAATTATTATATGTAAATAAAGTGGGACCCACAATATTTACATTTTCTTCGATCACGTGCCTTCCATTGGCGCATTAGGTTTTCACCATAGTACGTATTGCGTAATATGTATAGCCCGCTTAGCTCAGTCGGGAGCGATGTCTGACTACTTTACGCTCACGCACACTATTATTATTGCGAGTGTAAAGAAAAGGTAATTTTAGTTTGGTCTGCGAGTTCAAACGCACGAAGTGGATTTTCTTTTTTTTGTACCGCAATTGAATTCCGTTAAACAATCTTGCTTTTAATTACTAAATATTGAATAATGTTTAGTGTATAATGTTTGCGAACATAATTATTAATAAGCTAAAAGTTACGGACAGTGTCCCTTTAAGTACAATGGCGAGGCCGTAGTGTTACACGACGATCGGGCATTTATTTGTCATCTGATATGTACCAAACTTGGCCTGATTGTTGATATCAATAATAACCTGGACAAGTTTGAAAAACAATTAAATCAAAGGAGTAACACGGACCTTGATTTAGTTAAATATGTTATAATTTGTATCGATAAGTCAATAGGGTCTTCAATTTTCATCCGATCTTTACCAAACCTGGCCATACTGATGATAAATAAAGGATGAGGCATTGAAAACCATCTTGATCGGATTAGTACATTTGCTAAAATTATTCTATCATCTGCGACACTTTCTTGTTTTTAAAATCCCTATCCCGCCACCAACTGGCACATTTTACAACAGGTGTGCATCGTTTCGAAACCTACTGCAAACGAGGTGTATATACAACTTACATAGGTTGAGAATGCAAAGGCACAATATAAACGGGATTAAACAGCCAGGCCAAACCCTGAAACTGAAGCGTCGAATTAAGAGTTACCAACTCATAATTCATTTTACCCATATTCAATCGGGAATATGTTTAAGAACCCGTGAATAAACACATATTTTCAATCGACATGTGTACATTATTATTATGACCTGAACACCTGGATGGAGTTTTGATAAACGGTTTTGTGTTCTAATTTTGCCATTATCTGGCGAGTTAGTTTCTGCCAATAGTTGGCGAGTTAGTTTCTACCATTATTTGGCGAGTTAGTTTCTTTAAGACAAAAGTCTAGAAGCTTTCTTCTAAAATATTTTTGAAGCGGCAGCCATTTTACCGAGATTCTGATTGGCTGACACAGACGCACCAGACAGAACGGCTGAAATGCACTACTTTATAAATTTACAAATAAAAAAGAAGGGAAATCTCATCAGTATATCGACGAACTAAATGTGAATGGTCAAACATACTTCTGAAATCAAAATAATGATTACAGACATGTGGTTCCGTTTTTGTTTTCTTTGGGTTGTGGGGGGTTGGGGGAAGTGGGGGTGCTGGTACAAACGGCCAAGACGTTCGTTTTTAAAATCCAGCGTCGAAGATGATCAAGGCTATGCTAAGACATGCCTCGTCAAGACGATAGAGCCTTTATTTTGTATCTGATCTTTATCAAACTTAGCCAGATTGTTGATATCACTGAGAGCTCGGCAAAGTTAAAAAAAACAGCTAGATTATAATAGGTAGAACTGGATTTATCCCCCTTAATTTAGTTTTAGAGCTTATGGGATGGTGTGTTGTCCGTCTTCCGTCGTCAGTCCGTCCGTCCGTTAACTTTTCTTCAAACGACTTCTCCTCAGAAACCGCTTGGCTAATTTTGACCAAACTTCACATGGATGATTCTTAGATGAATGCTTTTTAGATTTTTTAAAATTAGGTCAGCGCTACATCCAAGATGGCTGCCATTACCATATATAATTGAAACCTTAAAAAATCTTCTTCTCTGGACAGATTTCAACGGTTTTTCTTTTAAAATGATCGCCAACGCCTAAACTATCAAGTTTGTTCAAATAAAGTCCCCGGGGTTAAAAAGTTCGTATATTGAGGTATTGCATGTTTTTCATATAGACATATAGGATAAAACTTTAAAAAAGCTTCTTCTCTGAAACCACAAGGCACAGAGCTCTCATGTATTACATGTATTATCAGCTTATGGTCCTCTACTAAGTTTGTTCAAATGGTGACCCTGGGGTCAAATTTGTCCCCGCCCCGGGGGTCACAGTTTTACATAGACTTATATAGGATTTTTTATTAAATCTTCTTTTCGGAAACTACAAGAGCCAGATGTTTGATATTTTGCATTTACTATAAGCTTATGGTCCTTTACCAAGTTTGTTCAAATGGTGACCCTCGGGTCACATTTGGCCCCGCCCCAAGGGTCACATGTTTTACATAGTCATGTATAGGGGAACACTATAAAAATCTTCTTCTCTGAAACTGCAAGAGCCAGAGGTTTAATATTTTGCATTTGCTATAAGCTTGTAGTCCTCTACCAAGTTTGTTCTAATGGTGACCCAGTGTCACATTTGGCCGCACCCCGGGGGTCACAGTTTTACATAGGCTTGTATAGAGAAAAACAGAAAAAAAATTTTCTTCTCTGGAACCACATGGCACAGAGCTCTCATGTATTACATGTAGCATCAGCTTATGGTCCTCTACTAAGTTTGTTCAAATGGTGACCCTGTGGTCAAATTTATCCCCGCCCCGAGGGTCACAGTTTTACATAGACTTATATAGGATTTTTTTAAAAAAAATCTTCTTCTCGGAAACTACAAGAGCCAGAGGTTTGATATTTTGCATTTATTATAAGCTTATGGTCCTTTACCAAGTTTGTTTAAATGGTGACCCTCGGGTCATATTTGGCCCCGCCCCAAGGGTCACATGTTTTACATAGACATGTATAGGGAAAAACTTAAAAAATCTTCTTCTCTGAAACTGCAAGAGCCAGAGGTTTAATATTTTGCAATTGATATAAGCTTGTGATCCTCTACCAAGTTTGTTCAAATGGTGACCCAGGGATCACATTTGGCCGCACCCCGGGGGTCACAGTTTTACATAGGCTTCTATAGGGAAAAACTGAGAAAAAAATCTTCTTTTCTGGAACCACATAGCACAGAGCTCTCATGTATTACATGTAGCATCAGCTTATGGTCCTCTACTAAGTTTGTGGAAATGGTGACCCTGGGGTCAAATTTGTCCCCGCCCCGATAGTCACAGTTTTACATAGAATTATATAGGATTTTTTTTTTAAATCTTCTTCTCGGAAACTACAAGAGCCAGAGGTTTGATATTTTACATTTATTATAAGCTTATGGTCCTTTACCAAGTTTGTTCAAATGGTGACCGTGGGGTCACATTTGGCTCCGCCCCAAGGCTCTCATGTTTTACATAGACATGTATATGGAAAAACTTAAATCCTCTTCTCTGAAACTGCAAGAGCCAGAGGTTTAATATTTTGCTGTTGCTATAAGCTTATGGTCCTTTACCAATTTTGTTCAAATGCTGACCCTAGGGTCACATCTGGCCCGCCCCGGGGGTCACAGTTTTACATAAATGCTTGTATAGGCAAAAACTGAAAAAAAATCTTCTTCTCTGAAACCACATGGCACAGAGCTCTCATGTATTACATCTAGCATCAGCTTATGGTCCTCTACCAAGTTTGTTCAAATGGTGACCCTGGTGTCAAATTTGGACGCGCCCCGGGGGTAACAGTTTTTTAATTTTTTTAAAAAAAATATTGTTTTTAAATTTGATTTATATTTTATTTATTTTTTCAATTTCATTTTTTTGTTTTAAATTTTGTTTTTGTTTTATTTATTTTTTTTATATTTTATTTTTTAAATTTTTCAATTATTTTTATTTTTATTTTTTTTGATTGATTTGAATTTTTTTTCATTATCTTTTTAATTACTTGACACTTACTTAAAATTTATTGTCGGCGCTACTCATCCTAAATGCCTTGTTGATTTTCGACGAAACTTGGCAGGAAGCATCGGTAAGATGTCTAGTTGTGCATATCACGCTTTTGTTCCAGTTTGCTGATTTTTGACGGAGTGATGGCCCTTTGAAAAAAAAAAATTAAATTTCTTGTCGGCGCTACTCCTCTTAAACGGCTTGTTGGATTTCTCCGAAATTTTGCAGGAAGCCTCAGTATGATGTCTAGTTGTGCAAAGCGCGGTATATCAATGAAATATTGGACAATTTCGAAAACTAGCTAGATCTTGTTAGTAATAACAGAGTTATGGCCCTTGATTTGTTGAAAAATGTTATATTGTATTTTCCTTTGTTAAATCTATAGGAGAAGAGAGCTATATCTAGCTATATCTATCTAAATATATAAGAGCTGTTTTAGCCAGTAGAGCATCCACAGGCCCTCTTGGGCCTCTTGTTTTTAGTTATGACCCTTTAACATGTTTTAAAATGCTACATTTTGTTTCATTAGCGCTTTGGAACCGTCATTATCCATCTGATATTTACCAAACTCTGCCAGTTTATTCATATTAAATTAATTAACCTGCCAAAAAAACGTTTATCAAAACTCTATCCAGCGTCCATATTCATAAAGCTTCTTAGCAATATCTTAACTTAAGTAACATTTTATCAATTTTTTAAACACCTATTTCTATCTATTTTTATGACGTTTTCTTAATATATTGTTAATCTGGTTATGGATAAACAAAACCTACATCTAAATATTTATTTTAAAAGAGATGGTTTGCAGTGTCCCTGTAAGGTTAATAAGGATATTTAAAAATATGTAAAAATCTTAAATTTTGACTTAAGTACTATTTTCCACCTAAGTTGCTTTATGAATACGGGCCTGTGTTCAGGTCTTATAATAATGTATATGTGACGATTAAAAATATTTATTCACGGGTTTTTAAAATACACGTGATTGAATACGTGTAAAAAAAATATTAGTTCGTAATTTGACACAACAGTTTTGGGGTTTTGCCTTTTTTGGTTAAAACCATTGATATTATGTTTATAGGAATTGGATTCTCAAAATATGTAAGTTATACATATACCTTAGCGTCAGTTTGGTTTAGAAGCAGTGTGTACCTTTTGTAAAATGTGCCTTTTGTAAAATGTGCCTGCTGATTGCGGGATAGGACTTTAATGAACGCTTGGACAAGTTTGAAAACTAGCTATATCAGATTACCATTACATGATTTATGGTACTTGATTTATTGAAAATTGCTTTAATACTTCATTTTGCATCTGATCATTTCCAAACTTGGTCAGTGTGTTTATGGCAATGACAGTTTGAATAAGTTATACGTATAACCAGCCATATTTGAGCAGAAACATCAGAGTTGATTGACTGTAAATTGCTGTTTTGTTTAGTGTATATTTGTACACTATAGGTACTCATATGTCATCCGATCTTTGCCAAACTTCTTCATGATGTTAATATCAGTAGAAGCTCGGATAAGTTTGATAACTAGCCATATCTGACTCAGAGCCATCCCTATCCCTACATGCCGTCCCCTACCCAATACCCCCACCGCTCCCATCCATACACATACATCACCACCACCAACAGCAACAACCGTTTTCCAATGTTGTGTTTTATGTAGTTAGCTCGGTCAAAGAAGAATAAGTGGATAAATTAAAAAGGTATGGTCCTTGAATTACTTAAAATGTTAACTTTGCTTCGCTAAAACTCAAGCTCTTTCACTTTACATCCGATCTTTACCAAACGTGGTCAAGTGTTAATTCAATAAAACTAAGTCCAGCCCCATATCTGAAACACCCCTGATTCACCATGCCTCACCCACCCATCCACACCTATGGAACGCCATGACTGTCTTATGATGAGCATTTATATTTATGTTCGGTACTTTATGTGCAGTGGTGAAAGCATTATATGCAGTGGTGAAAGCATTATGTGCAGTGGTGAAAGCATTATATGCAGTTGTAACATCATTATATTCAGTTCATTTGTGATTATGTTCAGAGCACTTTTCATTGTATGCGCTACATCTGACACTGTATGCAGTTGACACCTTATTATACATTCAAGAGATATGAAAACGCAACACGGGAATTTCCGCTATTTATTGTATGTGTAATATGCTGCTGTTAATCGAATGGTACATGGCTACGTTAGACCTTTCCTTTTGGAATAAAAGACTAAAACAACAAATAACACAGCTATTAGTATTCCTTCAACGTTTCATTATTGACAGAGTACGCGTTTAGCTCAAGCATGTGAGTAAAATGTTGCAAACTCTTTACGTTAAATACAGTACTGAACAGGCTCAGTTTTTCAAAGAGCAACTTCAACATTTATAAAGTTCTTGTTACAAGGTGTAGTGTGATTAAAACGTCTACTACATCACAGTTGTGTCATTTCTCTAATCAAATGCAACCTTTGGTTTTACAAAACATCTTGGGATTTCTTTGGAATATTATGTGGAATTAAGTGTGCAGTGTATATAATATATAGCGGAAATTCCAGTGTTGCGTTTTCATATCTCTTGAGTGTATGCTGTACCTTTGTCCTTATATTCTGTGCATGTTTCATTATATGCAGTTCATATGCCTTTATAAGCAGAATGTTCGTCATAATGTTCAGATCACTGACCAGTATGTTCGGTGGTCCCAGAAGCGGTTAATGTTTCAATATATGCAAATATACATGAATTATGTGCAGTGGGTTTCAGCTTTATCTGCAGTGGTAAATTTTACGCTATGTTTAGTTCAATCGATTGTATATACGGTGCATGTAAAAAGATGTTACAGCTGCATATAATGTTTTCACCACTGCACATAAAGGCATGCGTACTAACATAAATATAAATGCTCAACAGAAGACAGTCATGGCGTTCAATAAACATCCCTCCTCACCAAAATTGTTAAAAATATTAATTCAATAAAAGCTCGGGAAAAGTTTGAAAACGAGCCGTGTCTGACACCACTCTAGTACCTTGAATAGAAAAGTACCTAGAATAACAAATGTATTTATCACATAACTTATGACGTGGGAGTATAATAACAACATTCTATATTTTCAATATCAACTAGTTATATAAGTATGCAAATAAGCCTAGTACGCGCTGTCAAAAAAAGTAGATAATGACTATGATCCAATTCCCATGGTTTTTGTGGGTTTCGCGTGTTAAAACGACAGGCAAAATGCAATAATTATAGCGACTGTTGAACCCTATTGCTAATGAACTGTTTTTTACGGGTCGATAGTAAGGTGACAATGTCTTTTTAGCTGGAGTTTTTAAGTTGCTGTCACAGCTTGCCTGTCTCGTATAAGAAGCTGCAGCCTACGTTAAGTTTTTAAACTTCTTTCTGGCTTTCGTCGGACTGTTCTACACACCAATGTTCCAACCGCTTTTATTCACCTTGTCTGGGAAACCACAATGCTTCGGAGACCAAATCTAATAACCTTTTTTTATTGCATACGCATTTTTAATATAAAAACGAAGAATTAGAACAAAACAATAGGTTTTAACATTTAATTTTCATCAAAATAATTTATTTGAAATAAACATAGTGTTGTTACATCATGGGAAATCGACATTGTTTACGTCATGAACTTCGCATTATATCATTTTGCCAACTCGTTTAATAAATTCAAGAACGAATGACTACTGATGTAAGATCCTCTATTTATCATCAGCATCAACAAAGTAAACCACTTCAAACATAATGTATTGTGGAAATTGAAAGATCTGTAAAAAAGAAAACACACACAAAAACACGCTAATTAAGGTTCCAAAATATATTTAGCACCCCCACCCCACCCCCACCCCCTTCACCAAAACACATACACGACAACACCCATTCCACCCGCCTCCCTTTGAAACACCCCGTGTATTTCCCGAGAAAGAAAAAGACCATCGCTTACCTAGACCTAGACAGAGGGGTAAATCCATGTTGAGTTTTGACATTTGTGTCATGTTCATTAAAGATCTCATCATGCTTGTATTGTTTCGGGAGCTACTTGAGTGGTGACAGAAACATTAATAGTGGTTCCAGCGAAAAGTGGCGTGTCTACAACCGCATTTGTAGCAACTCTTCAGTTCTTCAGGGGAGAAGGTTCTAAGCCTATTCTGCATACGTTTATCTCGAAGTAAATGAAAATGGGGCCTGGTGTGTTCATTCTTGTTGGCACCATAGAACCTTTTTAGTTAACATATTTATTTTACATCGGGCTGGCGTGGCACAGTCGGTAGCGCGACGGATTTGTAAACGGAGGCCCCGGGTTTAATCCTCCGTGGTACCACTGAGTTTCGTCGGTGTGTTCTTGGGCAAGACAATTTCCGTCGGATGGGGACGTAAACGGGCGGTCCCGTGTATCAGTCTATCCTTTGAGCACGTTAAAGAACCTAGGAGTCTATTCAATAATAAGAGTAGAGCACGGTACCCGGATTGCTATGTATCCTTCCCCTCCCTCTGGGTCGGCTCTAAATAACCTATACTGTGTTGATGAACAACATCCAATTCAATTGTTTTACATCTATAGCGAAACAAGTTCTTGCCGTTAAACAACATTCAGTTCAATTATTTTACATCGATAGCGAAACAAGTTCTTGCAACTTATACTAATCACTCTCGATGGCTTCCTGGACTAAGCAATGTGGAATAATTATCTTGCTCAAGGATAAATAACATGTTCACGTATCGTACCCACGACTTCTCGAGCTGCGGTGCGACGCTCTACCACTGGACCACACACTCCACTACAACCTTTTTGTGTTGGTGCGTCGTAAAACTCGATTAAACTCAACTCGGAACACCAAGTTTTCGCATGTGACGCGTAACATGAAGACGTGAGTTCCGACGGGAAAATTACGTTATATTTTATTGTTTTAACCCTTAACCCGCTAAGCACGACTATAATATCATTGTAATGTCCGGCTGCTGATCAGTCATTTCCCCCAAAACACACCTTTGTCACATAAATGGAATGGTCTTAATTCAAAGAAAGAACAGTCCACTATATATATGTAGCGGGTTAAGGGTTAATAAGCCGACAACCACAAACATTTTGCACACGTGCTCTTTTGATTGTTTTGCTGTCTTTTAACAATAATACTATAAATTATATTGTAGACAAAACTGAACCACAGTCCAGGATTTTGGATTATTCCAAACTCTTTCTACGATGCGAGACCATTTGATATAAAGCCTGTGAACTACCTCGATTCAGTAGTGGCAGACTGGGTTGACCCAACAAAACTCAACAACGCTTCCGAAATTGAAAGAATTATTGGCGCGGCATTTGCCACGCGTTACCATGGAGACAGGTCGCCATTTACATTAAACGCACACGGTAACACATTCAATAGAAACCCAGAGGCATTGACGGCGATGATTAACTTCTTCAACAGACTGGATACGTATGACGATGTGTTTGTTATCACCGCTTACAGGGCTCTGCAGTGGACAAAGTCCCCGGTAAAGCTTGAAGATATTCATAATTTTGCCCCATGGCAATGTTAACAATATTATTATCAATATTAGTGTTGTTATCTGCCCTTGTATTTGGGGTGTATGTGTGCGAGAGCGTGTGCGTGTGACTGGCAGAAACTGCCAAAGATATCAGATCGAGGGTTCAGCGCAAACTATTCTAACTACATACGAATAAAGAAGGAGATAGAATAGTTTTGCGTTGAGCCCTCGAGATGTGTTAATTATTGTTCGGCTTAGAAATCTCTTGCTCATCGACACACATCTGTAAAATGCTTGGCTGGGTGCCGGACGAGACTACGTATTCGCTCTTTATCTAGGCGGATTACCGTTCTTGGAAACCAGATAGTATTAGCTTGCCGTTATTCGTAGCTAGTAAGGGGCACAGACCTAATAACAAATAGATTGGACACTACGAAAAGTATCAAAATTTCATGTGGCACAATGCGAAAACTTCACAAAATATTTTCCAATTTTAAACACACATACCATGAAGAGTTTTATAGATACAAGTTTCATTCATGCCAAATACCATCATAAATGTAATTATGTTTCCAATGATAGTATGTTGCTTTCTCTTACATTTAGAGCAAAAAAAGAGTTTGAAGGAAACTTTGACTATGTCAAAACCTTGATTTTTAAGAAAAAAGTAAAACATTATGACATTTTTACTTTAAACTTATTTTTATACAATTTCTTATTTTGAAAACATACATAAATTATTATAATCCCATTTTGCTATTCACTATGAACCTTTTGAATGTATTTTCATCAAAATCAGTGAATAATTGAGAGAGAAGATAGAAGGAAAAGTTAAGGTGCCACGTGATATTTTGGTTACTTACCTGCGTGATGACTTCAGGCGTGGTCTTATTGCGCAACTACCTGCGCTTAACACTATTACAAATAATACCAATTTTAATAGCAAAAATGAAGTCTAATTGTGTATTGAAAATTTTACAAATGTTATTAAAAGCGTTGCTGAGCCATTATTTTGCAAACATGAGATTGTATATAATAAACCACGTGTTAAAGGTGCTTTATGTAATAAAGCCGAATGGTTTGATACTGAATGTATTAACGCTAAACGTACATATGTAAAAGCTATGAATACATATAATATGCATAAAAGCGATGCTAATAGGGTAGAAATGTGTAGTGAAATAATTATTTATAAAAATATTGTTTAAAAAAAGAAACGTCGTTATGAATGTATAAAAATTAACAATATTGAACGCCTACGTCATTGCAAACCTAGAGATTTCTGGAAGCATTTTTCAAAGAAAAAGAAATCTTCGCAATGTGTCAAGAGCTTGGTTGAACCTACTGTCTAGCGACTGTTGAACCCTATTGCTAATGAACTGTTTTTTACGGGTCGATAGTAAGGTGACAATGTCTTTTTAGCTGGAGTTTTTAAGTTGCTGTCACAGCTTGCCTGTCTCGTATAAGAAGCTGCAGCCTACGTTAAGTTTTTAAACTTCTTTCTGGCTTTCGTCGGACTGTTCTACACACCAATGTTCCAACCGCTTTTATTCACCTTGTCTGGGAAACCACAATGCTTCGGAGACCAAACGGGATGAAACCTTGCTGATGTGAAGATCTTCTTATTTCTACACTGATCTCGTCAGTTTATCGTCAGTGTCCCAGCAAACTCACTCCCTGTCAGTGAAGCGCAATGCTTCGAAAGACAACGCGAGAAATAAGTCACTGAGACCTGCCAGTGAAACGCAATGCTTCGAAAGGCAGTAGGTACCCAAAACAACAGAGACCCTCTGTATAGAAGCAGAGATGTTCTCCAGAAGTTGAAGATAAAATAGCTTGTGTATATTATCGATCCACAAACGTTGCTAAAACCTAGCTTATATTCTCCACTTAATATAAATTCATAGGTGTCTAAGAATTTGCATAGTTTCGACTTATCATATCATCATAAATATTAAATCACTGATAAAAGGAATCAGCAAATATCTTTCGAAATAATGTTTTATATATGCTTTTTTACACAATAAACCACTTATCATGTACTTAACACAATCCAGTTGACAGCAAAACTAATTAAACAAATATTCAAGCATTTATTAAAATGAAACGTTTTCATTTCTAATATAGCTATTCACTGTGTAAGGCTGAACAAATCAAATTATTTTGACAAATAGCCCCCTTTTCAAGAAAAAAATCACTTTTTTTTTTTTTGTATTATGGCCAAATAATTTGCGTCAACGCTTATAATTTACTGTCTGCTGAGATAGTCGGCACAAACATTGTCCGACCCTTTAATCGCCTCTATTTTAAAGGTATAGTTTTGCAGGAATAGTGCCCAGCGCATTATCCTGCCACTCTCAATCTTACATCTCAGAATGTAAGATAACGGTGCATGGTCAGTTTGTATTATAAACTGCCTATTTAAAGGTATTTTTGGAATTTCTTTATTCCAAACACTATTCCGAGACATTCTCTTTCTATCACGGAATAATTTCTTTCCCGTTGCAATAGCTTTTTGCTAGAATATGCAATTGGGAATGTCCCATCGTCAAACTTCTGTAACAGAGCAGCCCCAATACCTGTGTCTGAGGCATCACTCTGTAGCACAAATATCCTGGTGAAGTCTGGTAGCCGCAGGATTGGAGCTTGTGTTAATTGCTCCTTTAATGTTTTGAACGCTCTCTCGTTTTCAGGACCCCATTGTACTTTATTTGGGCAGCCTTTCTTTGTCAAGTCCGTGAGAGGTGCTGCAACTTTAGCGAAAGACGGGATAAACTTCCTGTAGTATCCAGCTAGTCCCAAAAATGCCCTGGCCTGTTTCTTGCTCTGAGGTCGTTCAGCGTTCCTAATCTTATCCAACTTATCTTCTTCCATTCGAACTATGCCATTTCCAACGATATGACCTGTGAACCCTATGTTGTCGTAACCGATCATGCACTTAGATGGTCGCACAGTTAAGCCAGCGTGTCTTATGCGGGTAAACAAGTCCCTCAATATACAAAGGTGTTCATGCCATGTAACCGTATGCCCGAGAATGTCATCGACGTAATTATCGGCATGCTGGCACCCATCCAACAGTTTTCTCATCATTCTGTTGAATGTCGCTCCAGAGTTCACCATCCCAAACGGCATCTTGCGAAACTGATAGCTTCCACTTTGTGTTGAAAAAGCCGTAAGATGGCGGGACTTCTCCTCAACTGGGATTTGCCAGTATCCCTTGCTCAGATCTATCTTTGTATAGAACTGGTCTGCATGGAGCGTTGACAGTATGTCATCTACATTGCCCATAGGTTCTGTGTCGAACTTTGTGACAGCATTTAACTTTCTAAAATCGATGCAGAATCTGTTGGTATTGTCCTTCTTCTTCACCATTACAATCGGTGAGTTATATTCTGAAACGGCTGGTTCGATGACCCCAGCGTCCAGCATAGCATTGACTTCAGTATCAATATCTGCCCTCTTTGCATAGGGGATTGGATACTGCTTTACCCTGATCGGATCTTTGATCGTCAGCTCTATTTTGTGCTCAACCAGAGATGTGTTTCCAGGGGAGTCTGTAAAGATATCGTTGAACTCTTTCAGCAACTGTTGCACCTGTTCCTTTTGCTCATGTAAGAGTTGATCATTTATCTGGACATCTCGGTAGGTTTCGTTTCCAGGTATATTTACCAGCTCTAATAAGCTTTCGTCATCAACTACCCCGCCTCCTCATTGTCCTCAGCCTCTATCACGGCCACACTGGCCGACACTATGTTTTGAGCCTCATCTTTGCTCTCGCGTTCCTCATATTTCTTTAGAAGATTAATATGATAGGTTGCAACTTTATTTCCAACCTGTACTCTGTAGTCCATTTTGTTCACCACCTCGAGAACTTGAAATGGACCCTTCCATTGAAGCATAAGCTTGCTATGGTTAGTTGGCAATAACACTAACACTTTGTCACCGACTGAGAGGTGTCTCCGTTTGGCTGATTTGTCGTAATGATGCTTGTATGTGCCTTGAGCTTCAAACAAACTTTCTCTGGCCAACTTGCATGTCTCCTCTAACCGCTGGCGAAGATCCAGCACATATTCATATGTGCTTCTCGTCTCAGGTGTCTCTCCCTCAGTCCATAGTTCCTTAAGCACTTGCATTGGCCCTCTTACAGTCCTACCATAGAGTAGTTCAAATGGTGAGAACCCTGTACTTGCCTGTGGCACTTCTCTATAAGCGAACAAGACGGCTGGTAAATACCTGTCCCAATCTTGTGGCTTCTCTTGGCACATTTTCTTTAACATGCTCTTCAGCACGCCGTTCATTCTTTCACATAACCCATTGCACTTGGGGTTATATGGTGTTGTGAAGAGCTGTTTCACCGACACCAGACGACTTACCTCCTTCATGAGGTCTGATGTAAACTGTGTTCCCCTGTCACTCAGAATTTCGGTCGGGAACCCGACTCTTGCAAATATATCTAATAACGCTTCGGCCACTCTTTCAGTTTCAATCCTTGGAAGAGCTACTGCGTCTGGATACCGGGTCGCGTAGTCTACGACCGTCAAGATATATCTGTTGCCCTTGTGTGACACCGGCTTGATCGGGCCGATCAAATCCACAGCTACTCTGTGAAATGGTGTGTCAATAATAGGCATTTCTCCCAAAGGCACCTTTGATACCCTGCCTTTTGGTATCGTTTTCTGACATATATCACAAGATCGACAAAACCTAGTGACATCGCTTGTAATGCCTGGCCAATGGAAACTGCTCAGGATTCTATCTCCTGTTTTCTTTGAAGACAGGTGTCCACCAACAATTGATTCATGAGCCAGCTCCATCACCCGTTTTCGAAAACGTGTTGGTACGACAACTTGCTTTGTCTCTGTAATGTTTGAGCCTCTTCTCTGCTCAAACATCCTGTACAGGACATCTTTCCTGATTTCGTATCTAAAGGTGTTCCCTCCTGAAGTACTCATTAACTTCTTTTCATCTGCATAAGACCATAACTTGGCCAATGCCTTATCATTCTTTTGAGCCGCTTTCAAACCCTCTATATTGATGTCGTTATATACAGATGGAGTTGAAACATTCAATGCTTTGATGGGCTTCTTATCCCGCACCCCTTGTGCTCTGGTCATAACTGCAGCGGATACTTTCTTAGATCCCATCCAGCTTTCATCCGGCCTGTCTCGAGCCCCATTGATGTTACCAATCACCAGGTCACATATCAATGACGTTGGCACCATTGCTTCGAGTTCGCTTTGATAGTATGGTGTATCAACAATTATCCTTGCTGCTGGGACTATCTTAGCACACCCATCTATCGTGATCATGACATACTTCTTGTCCAATAACTGATCATCCCGAACTAAATCCCGTCTTACAGCCGCAAGTTCACATCCCGTATCTCACAATACTTTTACCTCTATATCCCCAACAAAACCTTTCTTTATTTCCAAATTACGTTCACCTTCTAGTGACTCGATGGTGCATAGCCCCGAGATAAGTGGCACTGACTCCCCATTTGCAAGTTTAAGTTGTCCATCCTGAATATTGTCTTGGATAGAAACAGACATGGACATTGCTGAAACCTTCTTACCTCCATAAACTGCACCACCAGCCTTTTTCTTGTTATCATCTTTGCACTCCCTAGCTATGTGACCTTCTCTGTGACATATGAAACATATCTTCTTTCTGTATTCCATATGTGAAGGTGGTTGTGATGACCTATTAGATTGTACTGGGTTTGGCCTAACACTCTTGTTTGGAACATGTTGTTGTTGTTTCATGCTCTTATTTAAAGTGATAGATCCACCATGCGCCTCGATGTACTGTTCAGCTAACTTCGTTACATCCTGTACTGATTTGGGCATTCTCTCCTTAAGGAACAAAGCTAGCTCCGGTGAACAGATGTTTACAAACTGCTCACGTATCATCAAGTCTGTCAACGCTTCATACGTGTTGTCTACCTCAGCCATCTCTGTCCACCTGTTAAAGTACCGGCCTATACGAGCAATGTATTGAAACACTGTTTCACCTTGCTCCGGTTTACTTTCACGAAACTTCATCCTGAACCCCTCCTCTGTAAGCTGGTACCTTTTCAAAATAGCTTTCTTCAAAAATGGATAATCACTAGCCTGGTCCGTAGGCATGCTTGTATAAACATCGAGTCCTTTTCCCGTCAGCAATGAACTCAAACTAACAGCCCATGTGTTTTCTGGCCAGCTTTGAGTTCTGGCAAACCAAACCGTTCAAACCGCTCGATATATGCGTCCATATCGTCTTTTTTTCTTCAAACTTGGGAAGCTTGGGTCTCAGAGACTTGTGTCCTGACTCACTCTTTGGTTTAAGGTCACCTGTGGCTCCCAGTTCAGCTTTCAACCTGAGAATATCCAGCTCCCGTGCCTGTTGTTCGCGCTGCAGCTCGACTTCTCGTTCACGCTGTACGGCTTTCTCTCTCCTGAACTCAGCTTCTCGTTCTCGTTGTTCAACCTCGCGTTGCAGCTGCTCCTTTCTCAGCTCGGCATCGCGTTCATGCTGTTCCCTCTTTAGTGCAGCGTCGCGTTCTAACCTCTGACGTTCAAACTCCCGTGTCTGTTCGGCCTCTTTATCGAGTCTTTGCTGCATACGCTCCTCTCGTTCGAGATATTGTCGCTCCTTTTTGTCGACATATTCTGATAGCTCCGAGCCATTCAAACCTATCCGCTCTCCCATAGCCATCCACTTGTCGTAGTCCATCTCAATGTCACAACTCCTAGCTCCAACTTATGAACCCTCTTTTTATCGTATCCCGGACGAGCCCCCAATTTGTCAAGAGCTTGGTTGAACCTACTGTCTAGCGACTGTTGAACCCTATTGCTAATGAACTGTTTTTTACGGGTCGATAGTAAGGTGACAATGTCTTTTTAGCTGGAGTTTTTAAGTTGCTGTCACAGCTTGCCTGTCTCGTATAAGAAGCTGCAACCTACGTTAAGTTTTTAAACTTCTTTCTGGCTTTCGTCGGACTGTTCTACACACCAATGTTCCAACCGCTTTTATTCACCTTGTCTGGGAAACCACAATGCTTCGGAGACCAAACGGGATGAAACCTTGCTGATGTGAAGATCTTCTTATTTCTACACTGATCTCGTCAGTTTATAGATACCAGTGTCTCAGCAAACTCACTCCCTGTCAGTGAAGCGCAATGCTTCGAAAGACAACGCGAGAAATAAGTCACAGAGACCTGCCAGAGACCTGCCAGTGAAAATTGTTGTTTTTAGAAAACGAGGTCCAATCAAAAATGACGAGAAATGGACTTACGATAATATACCAATGGAAACGGTAGACAATTTCAATTATCTTGGTACTGTCTTTACTTATACAGGTAATTATAATTTAAACCAAGAAACATTAGCTGGTAAAGGTTTAAAAGCACTAAATACTTTACTTGTTAATATACGTAACTATTCACTGAAACCTAGTACAATATGTCAGCTATTTGATGCCTTCGTTAGCTCTATATTAAATTATGCTTGTGAAATATGGGGATTTAGTAAAAGTAAAGAAATTGAAAGAATTCACCTAAAGTTCCTTAAATCTCTGTTGCATGTAAAACAATCTACTTGTAATGCTGCTTTATATGGTGAGTTATGTAGATATCCTATGTATGTTAATAGATATGTCCGTATTGTTAAGTATTGGTGCAAAATTGTTAGATCTGACAATATCATTTTACAACATTTGTACAAGTCATTAACATTCGACTGTCATAGGGGTAAAACTAATTGGGTTTCTCGTGTCAAAACATTGTTAAATGGTACCGGTTTTTCTGATGTATGGAACAACCCAGATGGTGGTAATTTACTTACTTTTCATCTTTTGTTCAAGCAAAGAATAATCGATCAATTTGTTCAATCATGGTATACTACTGTTAATAACAGTCGATCTTTGTGTACATACAGACTATTTAAGACCGCTTTTAATTATGAGTATTATCTCGATAAAATACCACAGAAATTTCGTATTGCACTTACTAAGGTAAGACTGTCTTTGCATCAACTGCGGATTGAAACAGGTCGTTATGGTGTTAACAGAATCGACAATGATCAACGCTACTGTTTAATTTGCAATTCTGGTGATCTAGAAGACGAATACCACTTTATTTGTATATGTCTAGCATACACTGACATTCGAAAACAATATATTAAATCACGTTACTTTGTTAGACCAAGCGTTTATAAATTTATTGAGCTAATGCAGTCTGTTAGTTTTTCTGTTATCTCAAAACTTTGTAAATTTGTATATCAAGCGAAAATTATTCGACAAAACATAGTTAATCGTCATGAAAATGTACTGTAAATCTCACCTAAAGTAAATACTACACCATCTTTTGCACATATTTATGCTTTAACGTTCTTCATGATATTTCAATATGTATATACGTACATACATACACATTGCATTGTTCTATTTTTTTTCCATTTTACTTAGTACAACCTCACATACAATATCTGTTTGTATATCTTTTCCGTATAAATCATGTTTTGCTCATTGCCTTCATGTCTATGCACATACTTATCATGACTGACTGTTGTATATAATATTATTCATTGTATCACGTAACAAGAAACATTGTAATGTTTACGTTACTTAATAAAGAATCTTGAATCTTGAAATCTTCATTGGTTAAGATAGGAAGTTTCCTATCTGTTTATTAATATGTCTGTGTAAGGGGTCAGTTCATAATTATGTTAACCAGTGTGTTTGTAGATTGAAAAACTCAACATTATTTGGAAGTGTAAGATAAAATATTTAAAAGAGTATTAAAAGACGTGCAAACAAAATTAATAAGAATATACAAGACACATTTAGACAAAATACGGATACTAAACAATCGACGCAGTACTAAATCAAGAACTATAATTACTGATAAGTATGCTTACTATATAATTATATATATTCAAGTAAGTATGAAAATAAATGTGTTCTTAAGAAAATGTGCATTAATTATGTAAATATAAAACAACGATATAATAAAGAAGAGTACAATGGTTTATTTGAGCTTATCTATTTTCTGTCAACAACGTCAAAAAAACGTGTTGAAATTTGAATAAAACGTTACACTCCTTGAGAACAGGTTAATGGATACTAGTACAGAATAAGCACGTTATTCATAAATATACTAAAGGAAGAAAGAAACGCAACTCGGAACTTCCCGCTATATAATGTATAGACTGTACACTTAATTCTACGTAATATTCCAGAGAAATCTCAAGATGTTTTGTGAAAAAAAAATGGTTGCAGCTAGTTAGAGAAAGGACAAAACTGTCTTGCTGTAAAATGTTTAACCACAGTATGATTTGTACCACGAAATTCATATATGTTGAAGTTCCGCTTTGAAAATTTGAGCCATTTCTGTACTGAATTTAATGTAAAGAGATTGCAAAATGTTACCTGCTTGAGTCAAACGTTTATTCTATCCATACTGAAACTTTGAAGAGATAATATGTGGTGTATTATGTGTTGTTTTAGTATTTTTCAGAAAGGAAAGATTTAATGTAGGCATGTACTATTCGATTAACAGCAGCATATTATACATACAATATATAGCGGATTTTCCCAAGTTGCGTTTCTTTTTTCCTTTAGTATACAAATAGTTTAGTTTTCGTTGGTAATATACATTTCACAGAGTCAAAATATCCAATATGGCATATTATCCAATGCCTATATTTTCCTTATATGTTGTGGCTTTCCTGTTCAATGCAATATAATAAGTGTCCGGTATTGTTCATCGTTTATAAATGTAAGTCGGGTCAGTCCATGTTTTGTTGTGTCATGTGCATGTATACGTCAGTGTGGTCGAGTGATCTGATTGGGTATGAATGAAACTTAACCTCTTCTTTATTTATAATTATATGAATTCCCTCATATTGGAAACACGCTCGCAAAAAGCCATCTTGAACACTCGCCAGTTTTACAGAGATTGTTACATTTGCATGCATTATAACTGCTGATAGCACATATCTTAAGAGATCTCAAACATACCTCAAGTCCATGATAAATGATTACAACAAGTTTAGCAATGTCTGTGACGTACATATTTTATGTTCTACAATATTCATGATTTACATTACTAAATATACTCAACTGGACACTTTCAAAATTTTACTTTACACCCTAATCTCTTTATTTTACAACATGATATTGGCAATGGAATGATAAAAACATTGGTACCAAACATGGCATTTTCATTTTGGAAAACTTTATACAATTAAATCTAAACAAAACTCTGTGTCCACTTTCTTTTGCAACTGAGTATATATAAAGACGGCACTGACAGAAATAAGTAGTAAATTTACGAAACCTTTGTGAATCGTATTGTCATCCAAACCTTTCACTGAAAGTAAATTAACTTATTCTGAAGGTAACTTTAGTATATGTAGTTAAAGTCACCTTTTCGCTTACTTTTTCTGTATTACGTTATACATACTTTGTCTCTAATGAAAGAGTAATTACTGGATATGTTTGCTGAAATATGCAATAAAAAATGTGTAATACCTTTTTTCTCTAAGTGATAAATAACGTTTATGCAACTTGCTAGTGTACAGAGTTCATTCTATACTGGCATGAGCAATTTCCTTTTTATAATAAATGTATAACTCGATTATTTTTCTATTTCAATGATTTTACACATTAAAATGGTGTTTTACTTAGATAAGTGTTAACTTTTCCCCGCACCACCGCACCCGTCCCAAGAACACACATTGTTAAATGTCTTTTTATAAAAAATATATAAATAAATAATAAAAAACACCGGATGTTTGTATTGTCACGATGTGACATGGAACCTTTCTGCATTGCATTTTTGAAATTGTCCAAATTTACCTTAATATTGCGTAACATACGTTTCATAGTCTTTTGTAACATTTGTCTCCTTGGTAAAGTGTACTACATTTTTTATTTCACATGTGTAGTTGCCTAATATACCAATCAGCAAAAAAAACACATAATACTGATCTCTCAGAATGTGTATTTTTTTTTTTTACTTTTCTCCTTAATAAATCTCTGAGTTGCTATCTCAGAAAACAGTAAAATATTAACCTTAGTAAAATCTATACCTTTTCATCTACACTCTGATAAACTATCCCCAAAATTAGATCTACTTGTCACATTAGTAAAGCTTACGACATGTTTTTCTTTTTCCAAGTAAATGTCTGATAAACTATCGCAGAGAACAGCCATATAGTCACATTAGTAAAGCATACAAAATGTTTTACTTGCTCCGTAGTAAATGCATAATATACCGTCATAGAAAACAAAATTACTCCATTCTTTTCTCTGAGTTGAACGGAATCCAATCCGGAAGTTGGCTAGATACTACGAAACTGGTCGAAACATAGTATATTGCAAAACTTTACATGTATTTGCAAAATGGCATGCTTGTCCACATTTAGCCTAGATAATACTGGCTGGAATAATTATTATTATCGGGGGAAAAAATATAAATTTCTATATTTTATAATAGGTGACCAAATAATTTATATATAAAAATAAAACCTTAACTCGTAAATAAAATGTTATAAAAATAGCGAATCTGTATTAATCGACCGTAGTAAAACTATGAAAATGAAATTACTTTAAAAGTATATAATACAAACAGTATATATCATAGTATATGGAATAAACAAATATATTTTCAAGATTTCCAAAATTCTGATTTATAAAAAAAGACAATGTGAACGGTGTTTTAATCAGTGTTCAATAATTTATATTTTTTATTCCATATATTATGGTATATATTATTATAAATATTAAATTAAATTCAAAAGTGAGTGATAAGTGGATTAGTTCTTCTTGGTATTTTCGCCTGAAAAGGTTGAATTTGGATTTTTGTTGTTTCAAACACTAAAGTTGTGTTTATGTTGAGCGGCGACAAATAACTATAATGTTTCCCCCTATTCCGCACTTCACTTTTAAAATAATGTTAACCCTTAATTTGAACAATGTCCGTGTTTTCCCTCATATTATCCTATGGCACCCACACTTCAGCTATGTTGTGCCACCATCAACTTAACCAAGCGATCCCGCGATCCGCTGTTAGAAGTCTACAGTCAAGTGCACGTTGTCCAGTCCACGCAGCGTCCTCAGGTAGTCGAAACTATTCTTATGTTCTTGTCTAGTGATGCCAAGACTGTAGTACAGTTTCTGAAAACCGAAACTCCTCGACTTCTCAATGGTGGTTGTGTACTCGGCCTGGGACACAGTCTTTATCTTCTGAGACTTGTATCGCGCTGGCTTGGTTTTGTATGGACTGGACCTATAAAATATAATACAATTATTACTATAGTAACTTGTTCTGGAAGCTTGTATCACCTCTCGTAGGAAAGATCAGAGCCGTTACATTTCCACAGAAATTTATTACTATATGGAATATCTAACTGTCTAGTGGCGATACGTTTTTTGTAATCTATACAGTAAGAACATTGTTACTAGATATATATAACTGATAGGTTATAAGCACATGCAATTTAAAAGTAGTATTTTGCCAATAACTGTTAAAAACTAATTTTTCCCAATGACAACTGGAAACTTAATTATTGCATACCGGATAAGGTAATCCGCATTTAACAAGGGTGGTGGAAAGCCTGATCTTACAAATGGGGTAAGATAAAAGTCGCGCGCTGATATCAACGTTAGTAGTTGGCTACGTCAAAGCGCAGAATGTAAATGATATGCAAGAACAAGAATCAATCATGGGTATCCGGTTCACATAGGGAAATCCAACCCTCGGTATAACTGTTTCAATTGGAACCTCTGCAGAACCTCAGTGCAGATAAAACACTTATACCTCGTGTTTGAATTCCCGATCTTCACCGGATACCCATGATATATTCGTATAGTCCATGGTGTTTAGTTGGATGGGAAGGGAGAACATGATATTTACTTATAAAAAATCTTCATCTCCATAATTGTCATCACCATTTTCCATTCCAACCCGATATGAACTAAGCTGTTAAAGGGTTGTAATAAAAATCATTCGTTCATTCTGATGGCAAACAAACCAACCAAACATGAATTAAATCCCTTCAAAACTGAATGACTATATGCAATCACAAGGTTCTTTAAGGTCCTTACATTTTTAAGTCCCAAACGGACCATAACTGCAGGCTAAAATTGTCCAAAACAAATGACAGTTGTTACATATGACCATCTTCACGTGATGGCAAACAATCTACCAAATATGAATTGAATCCGGGATTATCCCTTCAAACTGAATGACTAGTTGCGACCACAAGAAAGTGAGACGGACGGAATGGCGGAAGTCTATGCCGCGGTATCTAACAACCATTAGTGTGCTCATAACATAGCTTTGACTTGAGAGTGTAGTTTTAACAAATCTGAAAATGTAATTTTTTTTCCAAATTGACATATATAAGGGTAGAGATAAATAAACACGAACAAGGATAAAACTGGGATATGTGATCAACATGACCCAATTTTCAACACTTTAGAATACACGTAAAAAGTAGCTATTCCACCATCAACAGGCACAATTTACAACAGATGTACACCGTATCTAAACCTACGAGACGAGGTGTATATATATATATATTGAGAATCCATATAGACACAGTGTAAATGGCTTTAACCAGCCAGGCCAAACCCCAGAACTGAAGCGTCGAATTGGTAGTTACCAACTCGTAATTCATTTTACACATATTCAATCACAGGTATTTTAAGAACTGGTGAATAAAACCTATAATTTCATTGGCACATATACATTATTATATGACCTGAACACATAGAGTTTTGAAACACGGTTTTGTAGTGTAATTTCGCCGTTATTAGGCGGGTTAGTTTCTTTAAATATACCATTTGCGTGGTTTCCTTCCTGATGATCGTCGCTTCCTGGTACAACTGCTCTCTGAGAACGTTCTCTTGAAGAACAAGCGCCTGCATGTACCTTTCCTCCACGTCAGACGGGATGATGATATTGGTTAGTTGGAAATACTTCACATCCACGTTCAGGCCTTTATCGTTATCTGTGCATGTCGCAATCGCCTTACACCCTATTGCGCAGGCTTAAAATATAAACATTACATTAATATATATGTATTTTGGGCGTTCTGTTGTAAATTTTTTTTTACCTCGAATTGCAGCAGAACGACCCCAAAATAAACACATATATAATAAATCACCATGAAATGGTGATTTTACTTGATTTATTAAAACTTTTTTAAAATAGGGGTAGTGAAGATTGCAAGTTTAATTTTTTTTAAATAAATCACCATGAAATGGTGATTTTACTTGATTCATTAAAACTTTTTTAAAATAGGGGTAGTGAAGATTGCAAGTTTAATTTTTTTTATAAGTTATCAAAATTATAAAAATATTGCTTTTTTTGTAATATGATTATAAAATGTTTCTTTAATACAAAACAAATTTGTTGATTTGTTATCAAAATTACACCCAAATCAACGAATAAACACGAATATAATAAAATATGATTTTTTACTAGAAAATCAAATTTCTATATGTTTCAGCCTATTACATTCAACAATATACGGCTTTACTACTTCCCAGTATCTATGTCTTAATCTAACTATATGAGCACCACAACCAACACAAATTTGATATTTTGCACTTGTACCTTTTCCACATTTTAGACATGGTACAACTTTACTTTGCTTTATTCTGAATTTATGCAAACTGCAGTAGTTTGAATCTTTTGTTGGTTTATTTTTACAAGGTTCGTGATCTCCAACTTTGAGAAATTGGCAAATGTTTTCAATTTTCTTAGTGTTTTCCATTTTCTTTTCTTGTTATAATAAATATTTTTTTATTTTAAAGAAAAAAAAATAATATGATATATATTACAAAAATGAGTACCGAAGACGTTCACTACATTTTACAATTACACCGGGAAGGAGTAATTAATAATGATCAGCTTAGAAAGGGGCTAGATGCTCTTAAAGAAGTTCCAAAGGACACTCCAAAAGAGGTTAAATCTCAAACATTAGAAAATTTACTCAAAAGACGACGTGCTAAAAAACAACGTAAACGAGAAAAGCAGAAATATGATAAATTGCAAGATGAACAAAAGCAGAAATATGCTAAATTACGAGACAATGTTATAAATTAACTGAAAGAGCTTAATGATAGAAAATCTAAAGAAGAATTAAAACTGGTTGACAAACCAATGTGTGGCTATTTTAAAGCATACGAAATATCTGCCGAGAAATACAAAGACCCTCAAAAACTATTCCGTGATAAGAAATCCATTATCACAAAACAAATAAGCAAAGAGCTGACAAAGATGAATGGATTAAAGTTTCAATTAGGTCTTACTGTAAATTTATTCAAAGATGATGGTGATACCAAAAAATACACCACAGCAGTATTACACAGTGAACAAAATGCAATTTTAACCTCTGAAAAAATAAATGAGTTTTACGATGAATCATCTGCTTATATACAAGAGAGCCTTGAAAGATTTACAAACACAGCATCTGGATTGGAGATTGATCACTGTGTTACGTTTTACTTAAATTTTGCAAAGTATGAACCATTAAAAGGTTCTTCATATATTCCTCTACCTAAAGCAGTATCTGATAAAAAAGCAATAATTAATGTTAATAATGAAGACAATAAGTGTTTGGAAGTGGCATTGGTTTCTGCTTTGTGGCCTAATAAAAATAATCCAACTAGGATATCTAGTTATAACAAACACATGGGTAAGTTGAATATGGATGGTATTGACTTTCCCACTCCAATTTCTCAAATAACCAAAGTAGAAAAACAAAATAATCTTGCTATCAACGTTTATGGATATACAATAACAGGAAAACATAAAAAGGTATCTGTTTTTCCATATAAAATATCAGAACAACCAAAAGATATTGAACGAATTAATTTGATCTTAATATCTGAAGACACTGAGATTGAATCAGAAAACAAGGACGATCCAAATAATGAAGAAGGAATTATAGATGACAACTATAACCCTGATGATTATTCCAAAGAACCCAAAACATTAACAACAAAAAATCACTATGGCTGGATTAAAATTTTGAATAGACTACTCTATGACCAAAACAAACACCATGGTAAAACTTACTTTTGCGATCGTTGTCTTCACGGCTATTCTGGAAAAGAACTACTTACCAAACACAAAGAAGACTGTGATGGTATCAACAAAAATTCTTGCAGAATAGAAATGCCAAAAGAAGGTAAAAATACTGTAAAATTTAAAAATCATCAAAATCAGATGTCTGTGCCTTATGCAATATATGCTGATTTTGAAAGTATAGTCAAACCAGAATCAATTAAATTTGGAAAGAAATCTGAAATTACAAGTGTGCACGAAGCTTGTGGATTTGGATATCAAGTTGTCAGATATGATGGAAAAGCTGAAGAACCTGTTATTTACAGAGGTGAAGATACTGTTGAAAAGTTTTTAAATCACTTAGAATGTGAGAAGAGCAACATTAATAAAATATTTGCTCACCCGAAACCCTTAATTATGACACAACAAAATGAGGAAGATTATGAAAAAGCAACACACTGCTGGATATGCGAAAATGAAATAGGTAGGAAATGTGGCAAAAACTGTAAAGTAAGAGATCACTGTCATTTTACAGGAGAATACAGAGGTGCAGCACATAAAAACTGCAACCTAAAACTAAAAATAAAACCAAATAAAACAATTATTCCTGTTATATTTCACAACCTCAAAGGATATGATAGTCATCTCATCATGCAAAAAATACATAAAATGAAAGGTAATATAACATGCATTCCAAACAACGCTGAAAAGTATATTTCATTTAGTGCCGGAAAACTTAGATTTTTAGACAGTTTCCAATTTATGGCTTCGTCTCTGGAAAAATTGGTTAAAGCAACAGATAAATCTGATTTCAAAATTACCAAAAATCAGTTTGGAGAACAAACAGATTTACTTTTACGAAAAGGTGTTTATCCATAAGAATATATGGACAGTATGGAAAGATTTAACGCAATTACCGCCTATAGAAAAGTTTTACAGTAGTCTTTCAGATGAAAGTATAAGTTCCAAAGATTACGAATACGCTCAAAAAATATGGAAAGAGTTTAACTGTAAAACTCTTGGAGACTATCATGATTTATATCTAAAAACTGATGTAACTCTGTTAGCAGATGTGTTTCAAACTTTTAGAAAAACATGTATGAGTGCATACAAACTTGATGCTTTACATTACTATACAGCACCTGGATTATCTTGGGATGCTTTACTCAAACATTCAAAAATAGAATTAGAACTTTTGACAGACATTGACATGCACTTATTTATAGAAAAAGGTATGCGTGGTGGAATTAGTATGGTATCAAAACGATATGCCAAAGCAAACAATCCACATGTAGTTGATTATAACCCTAACAAGGAAAACAACTTTTTAATGTATTATGATGCCTGTAACCTCTATGGTTGGGCAATGAGTCAACCACTTCCATATTCTGGCTTCAAGTGGGTGGAATCAGAAACCTTGCCAGAGTCAAAAGAAGGAAAAGGATATTTTCTAGAAGTTGATTTGGAATATCCAAAAGAACTTCATGAAGCTCACAATGACTATCCGCTTGCACCGGAAAGATTAGCAGTGAAAAAAGAATGGTTGTCTGAATACCAAACAGATCTGTTAGAAAATAATAGCATGATAAATACAGAACAACTAGTTCCCAATCTTAGGGACAAGAATAAATATGTGATACATTACAAAAACCTGCAACTGTATTTATCTTTAGGCATGAAACTAAAAAAAGTACACAGAGTATTACAATTTAATGAAAAAACATGGATGACATCATACATAAATTTAAACACAGAACTCAGGAAAAAAGCTAAATCACAATTTGAAAAAGATTTTTACAAGCTTATGAATAACTCAGTATTTGGAAAAACAATGGAAAATTTAAGAAAGCGAACTGACATAAAATTAGAAAGAACTGACGGCTCTGAAAATAAGAAAAATAATAGCCAAACCCAACTTTAACAGGCGTATAAAATTTTCAGATGAATTATCAGCAGTACATGTAAACAAAACAAAATTAACATTAAACAAACCAATTTATGTTGGAATGGCAGTATTGGATTTATCAAAGTACCATATGTATGATTGGTATTATAATACTTTGAAAAAAAGGTACAAAAATAACTGTACTTTATTATACACAGATACTGATAGCTTGCTTGTAGACATCAGAACAGATGATGCATACAAAGACATGGCTGAAATGAAAGATGAGTATGACTTGAGTGATTATCCTCAAGATCACCCAATGCATGATGATACAAACAAAAAAGTATTGGGTAAAATGAAAGACGAATGTGCTGGTGTTGCTATAGCTGAGTATGTTGGATTAAGACCCAAGCTATATTCGATTTTGAGAGCAGATGAGCAGATTATTAAAAAAGCAAAGGATGTAAAAACTTATGTAGTCAAAAAACATATAAATTTTGAAAACTACAAAGATGCACTATTTAACAAGAAAAAAATACCCATGAAATGAATATGATGCGATCAATAAAACATCAAATATACGGCATAACAGTAAACAAAGTAACACTATCACCATTTTACTCTAAAAGATACATCCGAGAAGATGGAATTACAACTGATGCACATGGTTTCTATAAAAACTTATGAATTTGAGTATCAGCAGGAACAATAAGTAATTCTTCTTTGACAAATCCTCTCTGGGCGCTGGTAATTTCAAATAATAAACTCTTATACCTTGCGTCACCATATAACTTTTAATCTTGTGAATATCTACACTCCACATTGGATCAGTTGCTCTGCGTCTTCCACCTTCTTGTTCCCCGGGTTGATATAAATATCTTACACTTGCATTTATACAGATAGGATCATCTTTTAATATTTTTGTTTCAACAGGAGGAGGCTTTTTTGTCTCCGCATTTATGGCTTTAACAACTTCTGGTAATCTCTTTACCCATTCTCTATTACGTTTTTGTGAATCTATTTCCTTAGCATACTGATAACCAAACAATCTTTCAGCTAATGTTCTGTTAAATCTTTCCACTAAAGCTTGGTCTCTGTGTATTTCTGTTCTGCCTCGTCTGATATTTACTTTGTGTTTTACCATCAACTGCGATACTGCACCCATAAATTCTCTGCCTGGATCCACTTGTAATAATTTTGGATATTTTAGATGCCGACTATATATATTTTCAAATGCTTTGGCAACTTCTTTACTATCCTTGGAAGTCAGTGGCTCCGCTTCTTTATATCTACTTGCAATATCAACAACAGTCAACGCATATTTATATGTCTTGCGTCCACGACCAATCCCAAAAGTATCATGCGGTAAAAATAACAAATCAGCTTGATGCACTCCATTCTTAGTAGAAACATCAAACCTGGGTCTAACTATTTTCTTCGGCGCAGGTAAATAAATCTGCCACACAGCTTGTTTCTTTAAAAATTCTAATGCCTTTTTTTCACTAACACCAGCCTCTTTTGCTAATTTTTTAACTGCTGTGTAACCTCTCCAAAATCCTTTTGGGCTGTAATAAATCTTTTCCATTTTTTTTCTACTAAAGATTAAACTTTATATAACTATAAAGAAAAAATGGAAATCACAACTGCACAATTTGATGAACTGCTTGAAGAGCAATATCAAAATAGCACAAAGAAATGGACAGACTTGGAACTAAATAAAATATACACTATTACAGATACGAAAATAGTAGAAACTGAATATGGTCCTTCCATGGTATTGACATTATCAGACAACGGTGAAGTATGGGCGCCTGATCATCTTAAAAATAAATTAGAGAAGAGTGCTAAACCACCATATTATATTCGACCACTTGGATTGAAACCATGTAAAAACAACAAAAAAAATAGGTATCATGCATATGACTTAGTTTTTTCAAAGTAAACTTAGTCATTTCAAATCCAAAAAAATCCAAAGTAATTATAGTTTTAAACTAAATTTTTTTATGAAATCAATTTATACGCCACAAATCCAGTTGCAGCCATGCCCACCACAATAAACGTAATTTCTCTATTCTGTTGATCCGGATATGGTGTATAAAAATCACTCAACTTGGGCTCCGGTTCCAAAAGTAAATGTTTGCCAGTTATGTAATAATACTGTTTCATAGCTTGGTCTACATCATCAAAAGTCTGCTTTGCATGATGTTCTTTTTGTAGTTGTTTATTAATAAAATCTAATCTCTCTGTTCTTTTTTTATTCCACTCCACTTGTGCTGCGTTTAATTGTTCCACTGCTTTGTCATGCCTTTGTTTTTCCTCATCTGAATGACTTCCCATTTTTGAAAAGAAATAATTTGAACCGCTAAACGCCAATGCATTTGTTAATGCGCCACCTATCATCATTGCTACTGCACTTGCCATTTTTTTTTATATATATATTTTTTAAAATTATTTCATAATATCCGCAGGAATAATACCTTGCTTAATCAACATATCCTTTGTAGCCATTGCTAACATTATATCCACAGACAGCATCCCAACATCTACCATATTAAAATCCACTTTAGGTGCTGGTCTTTTTAGTATTTTTCTGCCAATTTCAGAATATCCAACAGTTAGAAGTGTTTCCACTCCAGCGTGATACATCATATTTACAATTTGTTTTCCGTCAATACTTGCTGCCATTTTTTTTATATGATTATTTTTTTAAAATAAATTATTAAAAATCAAACGGGTCTTTTGATGCAACATGAACAGGTTGCACAGCTACAGGTTGCGTAGCAGATTTCTTGTTATAAATATACAAACCCAACCCAGCAATGCCTAATAAAACCAGACACGGTGGAATATAATTTTTGTATGCGTTTGTTTTGATTTTTTCTGGTTCTTCTTCACCTATTGTTATTTTTGTTATTTGATTTGCAGTATCTTGCTTTGCAGCATTTTGATTTGTAACATCTTGAAGCAAACGCTTTGCCTTTTTTGCCGCTGCTCCTTTTTTTCCAGCTTCTATTCTTTTTGGATTTTTTACTTTTTGTTGTTCAACAGGTTGTGTAACAACAGGTTGTGTAACAACAGGTATAACTTCACTCTCTTGGTTCTCCATTTATATTATCTATAATTTTATTTTTATTAAAATCAATATGTCTAACAGTTGTCAGTATTGCTGTAAATGGCGCTAAGCACATTCCATACCTGTAATACAACTCACAACAAGCGCTTGTCAAAGCATGATTAATAAATGGGTCTTCCTCCAAATCTTCTATTAGCTTTGGTGGACTGGTTACATTAAAATATTTTGATACTCCCATTACATACAAGTTAATAAAAGAATTGCCTAAAGTTTTAGTCATGCTTGCCCCAAGCCTTGCTTCATATCTGCAGTAAAGTTTGTTAATTTCATCTGGGGGCATGCCATCTATGTTTGTGAGTTGTATGTCCTTACCCAAATATTGACGACTACCACCGCCAGCCACTATGGCTGATAATCTTTCTTTTTTTGTTTCTTGTTGCTTTGATTCATCTGGTTCCGTCTGTTCCGATATATTTTGTAATAGTTCTTCCGCATTCATTTTTATATTATTAATCTTATTTTTTATCTTGAAATAAATATAAAATACAAAACAACTAGCAGCGATATTCATGCAACTAGTAATTGTTAGTATTGTTAATAGCATTGTTATTAACATTACTATTTTTTCTATTAACATTATTAATTTGCTGCAAGCATTTCTATTAACATTGCTACTGTGCTATGAGCAATGCTATTAGCAATACTATATTCATGGTCAGTATTGCTATTAACATTGCTACTTTGCTGTTAGTATTACTATTAGCAACAGTTGTAAAAAAAAATATATTTTGTAATAATAAAAAAATATTATATAAGAAAAAATGGATTTGAAAATAACAGACGGTGAGAATAGTGATTATAACAAAAATAAAATAGCACTGGATGTTATGACAAGAGATGACGTAAAATGTTGTATATGTGTTTCAGAAAGTAAGTTTTTACAAACGTACGAAAAAGGTGCACAGGAAACGCCTGTAATTTCTGTGACAAAGGATGGCGTAGAATATTTTATATGTGAGCCAAGAGGGTATGTTTTACAAGCCCCGGAAAACATGAGTAGTGCTGTTGTACCAATATTGGCTAGTGTATTGAGTGTATGGGTTATATGGGACCCTCTAGTTTTTATTTTTAAAAAAATTATTCAACCCAATAACCAGTTGGTTGGTCAGTCCTCAAAATTAACTTCGAATATTTAGTCTTAGCTAAAGCTTTTCTTATTCTGGTTCTCTCCTCCAACGTCGGAATAACATCATTTTCTCTCAAACAATTTTCATAACTATCTCTGTCCTTGGTGTAAAATATACACAACCATTTTGCTTGCTCTCTCAAATCTTTCAATACAGAATTATATCTCTGTGAAATGACCCACACTGATTGTTTAGCGTGACGACCAGAGAATGCCAACTCTGACAACATATCTTTTTTCTTTGTTAATTCTTTTGTGGCTGAGCAATCGTCAATAATGTATAATGTGGGCTGGCCAGCATATTTTTTGAAACATGAACGCAATAGTTCTTGTAGCTTTTCATTTCCGTCTTTACCAACAGGATTGACAATTATTTTTTTTTTATCTTTTGGATGTCTTACATCTCCTATCCAGGATCTATTTTTATAAGCCTCGTTCCACTTTATGGTTGGACACAATATAATTATATGTTCAAAAACTCCAACATACTCTTGTTCAAGTATGTCAAGAACAAACTCTGTTTTACCACAGCCTGTCTGACCACAAATAATGGCATTGTGTGAATATTTAGGATATTTTTGTTGCAAACTAGTATCCTGCTTCTTTGAATCTTCCATCTTCGAAATTGATTTGCGCATCTTGTATTATATATTTATAAATATTTAAAGTTTGATCTGCATCTGCTTTTTTATTTATTAATATCGTTATACCTTCACTACCGTTTTCTATTCTTCTTCCACTGCCGTGTAATAAATTGTCCTCACATGTTCTAAGGTCAAGCCACAAAGCATATGATTTTGTCAGATAGGTCTCAAGAGAAACACTGGTGAAGTTCAAGTCCCTCGCTACTATTTCTGTCTCTTTGTTTCTTTTTGATGTCAAGGCAAAATATTTGTTGATTTCATCCCAATGTTGATATGCCTTCATGCCCTGACTATACAACTGATTTGGTACTCCCTCTATTGTCATTTCAACCTTTTCAATCTTTAGGTTGTAATAGGTTTCTGTGTCTGTTCTTTCTTGGTCTTCAAACAGCATTAAAATACCTTTCATGCTCCGTGCTGGTACATTAATGTTGATGTTCCAAAGAGTATCAGATTTGTTTGCTATTATTTTTCTATGTCGCAAGATACGATCATACATAAATGACATCTTACCATTGATTTGCTGTCTTATTTGTCTGGATAATTCAACATCACTAACCGTATCAAATTCCAAGCAGATATTTTTTATTACATAAGATGCATCAACATCACTGCTTTTGTTAACTTTGTTATAATCGTTAAACGTTAATTCATATTCTAACCTATTACCAAGCCCCGCTTGATAAAATGGCATATGACTTTCTAACATTTCAAAGTCAAGTGGAATACAAAATCTATTTCCATAAGCTGCTGCTATAGCTTCATCTCCGGTGTCTGAGGAAGCATCTCCCGCGCTAACTCTATGTTTTAGCATGTTTAGTTTACCAATACCTTGGTAAGCTATGTTTTGTCGTTCAGTAGGGCTTTTCCATAAATCTACATAACAATGATATATATCACTGTCATCTATTGACATGACTTCATTGCCACTTATTCTTATTGTCATTTTTTTTACAATTGTTCTACCCAGATTTTGAAATAGAGTAGCGTTGGCGTCTGTTCTGCTTTTAAGTTCTATTTCAAAGGCAAGACGAGCAGTACTTGGAACTATCACATCATTAGTACTTAGATTGGGAAATCTTACAAGCAGTTGCTGGTTTTGGTCTATTGTTGATGGATTATTAGTTATTACTACACTTGTGCGGATGCCTTTGGCACCATGAGGTTTTCTTAGTTTTCTATGAGGGCTGAGTTTGTTTCCGTAAGCCGACATTGTTTTTATTTTTTTAAATATATTTTTTAAAATTAAATAAAATAAACAATGGCTGAAGGAGGATTTGAAAATCCTACGTTCGATCCAGATGATTATGATGAATATTATGATTTTGATGATGATGATGCACCGATGGTGCCTGATGAGCCTGTTCTAAGAAGTCTTCTTAATCAAAGCGATCATATTGCTGAACTTCGTGGGGAGTTGAAAGAATCCGAACTTGAAGCATACAAGAAAAATCTTGTAAAATCCTTTTATGATGAAATAGAAAAACGATATAAAATGTTACCGGACAAAATGGATTATGACCAGTTTAAAGTATCAGATGATGGTAAAACATTATACTGGATTGTTGGTGATAAAGAAATAAGAATAACTGCCAGGCAAGGCTCTTTTACATTTCTTGCTCTTGGTTCTTTGGCAAATGAATATAACAGGATTATTGGCTCTGGGGGAACAAGGGCGATAAGACAATTTTTGAATTTGCCGGAGTATGACAGTAAAACAAAAGTATCACAAAAATTTAGACAAAAGTTGCAAGAGTTGGAGAGCACAATAAACGATTTACCAGATAATGTGGATGCTATTCCATTACAAGATTTATCACGTGATATAGATAGCATAAACGCATCACTGGATAACATAGAGACATCATTGTATGACTGGGATGTGATTGAGCGTCCTGATGTTTCAACACAAACAAATATAGACAGGCGTGAAATGGATGGAATAGTAAAAGCGATGACAACTGTCAAGGAAGAACTTACCAATAACGTGGCAAAACTCACACAACTTGATAAAGACATAACAAGAGAAAAACAAAAGTTAGAATAAGCTAAGACTGATAATGATGAATTCCAGATAAAAAGAATTAGTGATCGCATCAAAGACCTTGAAAATGAAAGAGGTGCAAGAATGGATGTCATTAATGAAAACAGAGAAGCTTTTCGTAACCAAGTAAGCAGGATAAAAGAGACAATAAACAAAATGTTAAAGGAGGATACAACTCTTGGTGAGAGGATCAAAACCTTGTTTAAGGAGCAAGGTATTACTATTGTTAGTATCCTGACTGCGTTTGGTATGATTCTTGGGGTGATAATTAGTTCTATTATTCCCACATCAAGTGCTGCTCAAACTCCAACTCCAACTCCAAAACCTGATCCATCAAGTGTAAAAGATTGGATAAAAAAACAACTATTTAATCTTGGTAAACTTCTTGCCAACCTAGCTGGTAAAGCTGCTGCAGCACTTCCAGGAGTTATTGGTGCAATAGTATCATGGCTTTTATCTGCAACAGGTAATGTTATTAATTGGCTTGGTAACAATCTATGGGCTTTGCTTGTGTTTGTTTCCGGGTTGTTATATGTGGCAGCCAAAGAGTGGTTTAGTAAATCTCGTAAATAAGTAATGCAGCAATACCTATTACTATAGTACCAACAATTATAGTTGTTTTGTTATCTTCGTGTTCAATCGCTATTTTTTGTATTTCTGGTGAGTTATGTTCCATAGTTTTATGTATTGATTTATCAAAGTCCGGCAGAAATTTCTTTGTTGTGGTGCCTTGAAAAGGTTGAATATTTTTTGGTGGCACTGGTTTTACATTTACATCATTGTTCAATCCTAATGCTTGTGCATCGGTTGCTATTACAATTTCATTATTGTAGTCTTGTATTGTTCCAATTCTTAATTCCATGTCGCTCGGAGACATATACAATCCACTTCCATAGACAAAATTTACTTTACTTCTTGCATATTTTAGGGTGTTTTCATATCTTGAAATTTGACTGGGTAAGTCGATGGGGCTATTTATTGCGTCCTCTACATTTGCTAAAAATTGTTTTGTGCATCAAATGCTGTTCCAGTTCCAAGTATATCAGTTCTTGTTTGTGATTGTGAACCAAGAATTGCCCAGCAGTATGTTCTTATGCTGTCATTGATTCTTTTAACTCCAGCTCTTGTAAATCCAGATGAACAATCTAGTATAAAAGTAGACCAGCTGTTGTCTGCCTCAGATCCTTGTGCAATGTAATCAATGTGATATGTTTTATCACTCTCATAGACTGTAAAACTCATCGTTTTGTTGTCGTATACAGTATTTACCAAAGGATGATAACCAATATGTGTCCAGTAATTATAAATTGTTCCTAGGCCATTATTATAGCTTTGTTTCTGTCTCCAGTCCGAATTTAAGTCTACGTTAAACTCTTTGCATATTCTCTCGTATGCGTTTCGGTTATATGTGTTATTAAACGCATTCCAATTTGAGTCTTGCGGCATTGCTACACTCATCTCAAATAATATTCTTCTAACTTGGTAATAGACATGAAATCGAAATAACGAACCAACCAAAGTATCAGCTTTTAGATGATTGTTGAAATCAACGCCACATCCAGTTGTCGCACACCAAATAGCAAAGTTCAACTGATTTTGCCAAAATAACATCCAATCTGTTCCCCAGCGTTGGACTATAGCATCTGATTTGACGTATGGAAGTTTGTATTTTTCAAAGACATTTGGAAATGATGCTTTAAAGTCTTTACCGTCTGATGTAATGACTATGTTTTGATTTATTATATCTATCACTTTCTTGCTGAAAGTATTTGAATAGTGAGCATCTGGGTTATATTTGAATTCTTTAGAAATCATTTTTATTTGTGTTTTTATATATATATATTAAAAAAAATGTTTCATACAATTTCAAACATAGACAACTCTATTAATTTACAACAGTATATCGATAATAGAGATGGAACTAAGCGCGTTGGATTAAAAAGTTTTACATACACTATCGGTTGGTATAATATTATTCATGAAACCGCAAAGACAAGAAACCCAGACAAAGTAGAACATTTTCCAGGTGGACTCTATAACATTCCATACTTGGCAAAAAAGTTTAAAAAGCTAAATGAAAATATTATCCTGGACAGTATTGAGCAAATTGGTACAGCCATTATAGAGACGTCAATAGAAACACGAATGTCAAGCGGTCTTTCAAAAATGCTGGGATTCAAGGACAGAAAATGGTTGACAGGTATTACTTTAGGAGATTACCCAATGGATTTAGCTCCTTACAAACAGC
>JAWPHD010018175.1:0-41096 GCA_037043455.1 Cyrtodaria siliqua | reverse complement strand
ATTATACCAAATATATACATGTAAATACTGAGTGCGTACTACATAGATATAGATAACATACATGTTTATAGCATATAAGGCGCTAGGAGAGTTATTTCGAATCGGATGAATATCATACATCATATATTTGAGGACGGGAGAGTGTGGGGCATGGGGTGTAGGAGGATGCAGCTCTACCTTTGTTATTAACCATATTTCTATTATTAGTTGATATACATTTAGCTAGACGTTTTAGAATCCCGGTGTCATGGGTTTTCGACGACGTAATAATCTAATGTAACAGACGACAAACAATGAATTTTAAATTCGAAAAATAAAATCATTAGAGCTAAAAATATATCACAAAACTTTCCTGAAATTAAAATTAAAGGTATCTTATTTTGTTCGAATTTGAAACATTATGGTGGGAACACACCTAGTCTGATACCCTTCTCCTACTGCGCTCGCTACTCTCTCTTCGTAGGGTCAGGCAACGGCTGGTGGCATTTTGAATTAGGCATTGATTGTGGGTCAAAATTTAGCGGGACATATTATGGTTTTAAGAAAAGTAGTTCTATCTGAGGTCAATTATTTTCAAATGTATGCTATAATAACTGTCACCGAGGTGAGGGTTCGATGCTCTAAGGTATAATTTATCTGATTCACATAATGTTTGAGTAAGAATGCTTTACATAAGATATTTGTACAATGTTGTAATGGCGGGTCGAATCTGCAGGTAGGTGTCAACAACATGCTTTATCGTCGATGGAAACTAAACTAGGCGTCCTTTTCTCTTATACCGTGGTTTGTTGAATAGCATATTGTCTGTTCTTTGATTTAAAACCAATCTGATGTCTATTGGCCTATAAATAAAGAAGTTCAGTCAGTTTTATGATTTTCGTACCCCACCAACCTTCTGTTTACAAGGCCCATATTTGAAATTGTCGGGGTACATGTTCGTAGACACGTTTCAGTTATTGGAGGGGTGAGGGAGGGTGGAATCTTTTGAGATAAAACATATTTGGCAAGCAAAATAACTTAGAAAAAAGTAAGTTTGTTTGAAATATTGGTGGGGGGGGGGGGGGGGGGGAAGTGGAGGGCGGGGGTAGAAGACAGACTTCTTGACAAAATGTTTTACAATAAAAAAAAACAATGTTATTCATGCTGAATGACATCAATACATACAACATTAAACAGGAAAAAGTAACTATTATTTTTCTCTAATTATTGTGGGAGGGCAGAGGGCAAAGCAAAGCGTACTCTGTCCCCCCCCCCCTCCCCCCCCCCCCCCCCACACACACACACGACCACCACCCTCGGCTCCTACGCATATTGGGTAGTGGACGATTCAAGTATCTGTGTTTATTCATAACCTTTACATGACATGACGTCATCAGAATAATTTGACCTATCTGTGAACAATAAAATATAACGCCTCCACATTCTGGTAGGGTGTAAACTCGGTGTTTATCGTTGATGCTCAGCCCTTAATACAAGAAATTTGTAGTGATAATTATATTAAAAGCTTTATTTTTTTGTGTATAGCTATGAATCATCTGTTGGTGCTATCTGATTTTAAAACACCAATATTGATATATTCAAGTTAAATTATGGTAAATTTTACTGTCATGGCGGATATTTTGATGGATTTCATCACAGAATAATATATTTAAATGAATGCTATTGCTTTCTGTTCATGATACAGCGTTTAATGTGGTATATTGAACGTAACGTTATGCCTCTGTATATGTACAGTAGCAGATGGGTGTTGTGTCTTCAATAAGTCACAGTAAGTGTATCTTATTCAGTTGTTTTAGCAAACTATGTTGTAGATTATTGATCGTAACTTTGGTATAACAGGTGGTGAAAAAATCGACTCTCAACCGGGACTGAGCCCAAGGTCTCGCATGACTTTTTTTCTAAAAATTGTAAAGATTCTCTAGCCTGGTCTTTTGTGAAAAAAAGTGCGATAACTGTCTAATTTGTAAACAAAGTGTTACAATATTAATTGTTAACACAGACATGTTATTATGTATTGTTAACTAACATTATTAAACTGAAAAGTGAGTGCATACATACTTTGTTAAAACAAATGTACAATTCGTCGGCATAATACAAGATACAAGATACAAGATTTTATTAACCAATTAAGGGCCCTCAAAGGGGCAAGTAATTTAGTACGGTGATTGCAATGATTGGTAAGTAACAAACAAACAATGACAAAATAAACCAGAGCGCATACACTGAGCAGAGTCGCCTACAGTACCTTAAACTATAATCACACCAGTAATTTTATAGTACTTATAATGACTATTAAGGTTAATTGTATTTTTTAAAAGACTGTATTAAGTAAGTACCTAATGCTTTCAGAATGTGTATATTTTCACAATAAGTTGAGTATTCAAATCCAGGCTGGAAAATTTAGAACATTCTGAAGATATGCATGTTAATAAATTATTTCTTTCATCTGAATAGTAAGGACATGTTAGGAGAAAATGCATCTCATCATCTATAGAATTACTGGTACAATGTTCACACAATCTATGTTCCTCAGGAGTATTAGTATATCTACCAGTTTCGATTTTAAGTCTATGGGAACTTAGACGAAATTAAGCAATGGCATTACGTTTTTCAAAATTATCATATAATATGATGTATATGTATCATGAAACAATATTGAGAAAGGAAGAGGGAAAGAATTGTTAAAAAAAATAATTGTGTAGTAGGAAAAAACGCCATTATTCTGAAGATTTTTTTTAATTGTGAAGTAACCGAATGTCGGCACCTGTTATAGAAGGAAGATAAGCTCTGTCTATGTTTACCGTACCAACAATATACCTACTGAGATACCGAGGACAAATGGTTAGGATTCAATTATTCACCATGTAGCTGTATATAGTATCCTTGGCTGTCGAGATTTTATTGAGGTAGCTTTGCAGTCTAGTTACAGTTATGCCATAGCAATGTATATGATATACTAGTACCTGTCAAAATAATAAAGTAATGTAGACCTACTATGTATGCAGGTAATCATGTCTCCATTGATGTATTGTAGAAGCAGGTGTTTGTTAAGTCACAAACACATTACTCCATATGCACATTAAAGTTCTCACTGAACGTCTGTGTTAATCAGTGATACATAAACTTCACAAACCCTTCTTCGGAAATGAGGCTGCCATGATATTAAATTAAACTTGATTGTGTTCAGTATCAGTAGAAAGAAATAGAAAGAAAGAACTCATTCTTCATTCTACCTATTTACACAGTGATAATGTACCTATACTTGCCATATATTTTATACACTTAGTACATTTGAAAACGCAAGACTTGGCACCTTTTTCTACAGATGTTAAAGAGACCTTGTGCAAAATGTATCTTAACTAAAAGAAGTAGAGCAAATCCTATGCAACTATTTATCACCATATTTTCAACTTTGGGACAAAGAAACTTGTGTACTAACATAAAATACAATATTGATTTGAACAAAACAGCGGACTAAAACTAATCGAAAATCCAAAATGTTGCGTTTATGAATGTACTGAGTATATTTTTAGCATCTCATTCTGCATACCCTAGTATAGCAAGAAACCTGGATAAATACTCATTAGGTGACATAGTCATGACCTCTTGCTATCACATGAAACTATCCATATCACAACTGTGTATTTAAGTTCTGCATTTGCGATTGGATAGTGATTCTACAATGTATTTCTTCACTTACATCTGCCCATGGATTTCCAATCACATGGAAGACAGAACGACTTTCATGACAATTGTAAGTATTAACTTTTACTTCTAACCTACACATACTATGTTGGGGCCTTCTTAGATCAAGTTAATTGCTTAAACATACAAGAACTGATCCTAATGCTCAACAGGGCGAACCTAAAACTTTGTATGCAAAAAAAAAAAAAAATGTGAAACATAATACCATTCTATATTTTCTGAGAAACTTTCATGTTGTATCATCAACTTTTATGGGTTTTATGTGATAAATAGAATCTCACAATATCTTGCTTAAAAAAAGGAAAACAAATGTACTGACCTACCCTATGCTTTTAGAGAATGAAATAGGAAACACACCTATTTTTTTTCTTTTTGGCCTAAGATAGCAAGTTTTATACTGACAGACATACACTTCAGTGTCATTGTCTTTTAAAGGGACACACGGAATCTTGAAGTATCAATCAGCGTCTGACATAATATTAAATTAAATTTTGAGTTTTAATTTTTACGTATTATTCGACCAAAGGTTTAAATATACTATTGGTGCAATATATCCAATAGTTAGTAATATGCAAAAACAAAGTCAAGTTGATTAATATAAATGACTGATTAAATTGCATATAGGTAGAAAAACTAACTGGACGCCAGGAGATTTTATGTGTCCTAATAAATTTATAATTGGGATTATCCAACGACTTGACTGCTTACAGATGTGAACTGCCATCCGAAGCTGTTGTAATACTATCAGTCACACACAATTGTTTAAATATGCCAAGGATATACATTTCCTTTGTGTCACTGTGTTACAGATATTTTGTAGTTGATATCGTCTTTGCTCTTTATCTAAATGATAAAATCTATTTTCACAGCAGTCCAGATGATATAATATTAATTGTGTAGTCATATGTAAGTGATGTTTGTGTAATTATCCAATGCCGGTTGTAAATGCCTGGCAGAAAATCCATTCCAAATACTAGTACCCAATTTATGGTACATTTAGAATAGATTAAAGATGCTGGTTCCAATATCCTATACCGGTTGTTAAGAAGTGGAGACTGTTATTCTGTAGTGACATCTCAACTTTGCTCATATGATGGTCATTCCAAATACTAGTACCCAATTTATGGTACATTAATAAGAGATTAAAGTTGCTGGTTCCAACATACTATACCAGTTGATCCTGCGCAGGAAAATTTCACTCGTCCGCTCGCCATGGTGAATGAATATGTTATAACTGTACCCAAACATACCTATCAATTACTGAAGTCGGTAAAAAAAAGTCCAACGAATTCCATAATTCAATAAATGAATAAAATAGCTATCAGTCGTACTCAATTATTTATTTAATTTACCTCAAGTTCTGGACTGAATGCTGATCAGTGTTTTTTTTTGTCTGAAACTGCAATTATATACGATGGATTTGTCTACACATTTGTTCTGCAGAATTTTAGTTGAAGCTGTATGTTGTTACTCCTAGTAACATATAGATTTGAGAACATGAATTTATATGTTTTCATCGCAAGCTTGTAAAATCCTGCCCATGTATTATTTGACATATTGTTCACCACATTTCTTGAATAAATATTGTTTAAACCAAATGTATTTATAGGGGCTGGACAGGTTCCCAATCTCCCATGTATCCTTCCTGTCTCTCTGGGGCAGTTCTTTATACATATAACCTTGGTGTTGATGAGCCGTTAAACAACATTCAATTCATCAACTGATATTAGGGTACACATGCACCTCTGACATTAACAAATTATAGACATATATGCATTTATATCATATTTTCATAAAAAGAACAATGTTTTTTTCCATTCTGAACCCAGAAACCTAAATGAAAAAATAGCTATCCGTTGTCCTGGAAACAAAATTCAATGAACATACCTGTGTATCCAGGTCAGCAGAGTTTACGAAACAAGTCAGGGTTTACACTGATGGCTACTCTGCCAATGAATTCTTCAAAACATCCTTTTGTAGTATAAAATCTAGTTTACTAGTTGTATCTATTAAAATAAATTTTGACCAGCCATCATAACATAGGTGCAAGAATCCTAATTAAAGCATTTTAAAAAAACAAATTACATGAATTTGATTAATAAGATCGTATTGCATCGAATCCTCACCTCGGTCACACCTTTTGTATGTTAGTTATGAATGAAACTATTTTTTAAACAAATGACGTTCTCAAATTTAAAAACACCTTGTTGACACATAGACCCACAGTGCCTCATTCAAAATGCCACCAGCTACTGCCTGACCCCATGAAGAGAGAGAGTAGCGAGCGCAGTAGGGGAAGGGTACCAGACTAGATACCCATCGTGCATGTCCGGTGAATTACGTCATGTGTTTTCTGCGGTGTTACTAAATTGCAAATAAATATAGTTTGACAAAACTACTGCGCTATAAAAAGTAGAAATTATAAACTTCTTTCAGCGGACAAGTTGAAATGTATTCATAGGGACGTACAGATAAGTTTTCTGTTATTAACAGTCTCACAGAGAGACAGTCTTGGGATCCTATGCATCCTGGGCACAGAAAAGTATACCCCAAACAGACAAATATAATGTTCATGCAGAATCACATATGCATCTGCAACATGTGTCCTATTGACCCCGGTTAAAAATAGTCAGATATGACTGAAAATTATCAAAGAAAAAAACACATTTAAAACATGTTTTCGGATTCTTCTGATACGTATATACAGTACTCTAAATACTGAAACCAACACGAACACGTGTAAGAGTGGTGAGGTCGTTTAAAGCTTAATTTCTGTTGGACAACAACATTTGAACATTTTGGTCAATACACTTTTGCATACGCAATGACTCAGTCTATGCAGACACACAGTGTATGTGTTAGTCTTGTACTAGTAAGTTATTTGAAGGGAAGGTTTCGGATAAGTGTGAAAAGGGAAAACAGATAGTGGCGTTTTTCTTGCAAATAAATACTGGCATTACGTGGTCCCACCTAAATTCCATTAAGCGATGGGAAAGTTTTTATTAGCATGATTTTATAACGGATATTTCGACAATAAAACATGTTTAAAAACATTTTTAATTCAAAAAATGCGACGACCTGTTTAAAATTACCTTTTAAATGTTTTAATTTGAAATATGCAAACATTTTAAGCCGAAATTACCGTTTTATCTCATACCCGAGCCAACCCCGTTTTCGCTTCTTGGAGAAGGGATTGGCTGTGGTATGAAATTAATACTAGGACCACGTAATGTATGTATATTTTTTCTCGAAAACATTAATGATGGCATTTCCTCTGTTTGTAAACAAACTTCATCAAACCGAGACTGCAATATTTCGTATTTATCGTGTTCGGCCGTTTCCAAAGGTCCACTCATACTCTTTCATATGGTGAACTCTGAAATCATACACAATCCGAAATTGGACACACACAGACAGAAACACAGGAACGTCGCAACCCTATGACGGCGGGAAACAATACGCTCAAACATCACTCCTCCACTTATCTTATACATTACGTGGTCCGAGTATTAACTTTTATACCCCATCCAACCTCTTCTCCAAGAAGCGAAAACGGGGTTGGCTGGGGTAGGAAATAAAATCTTAATTTCGGCTTAAAACGTTTGCGTAATTATTGTAAAATGAAATTTTAAACAAGTTATCGCAATTTTCATAAAAAAGGTTTTTAAATGTGGTATACTTTCAAAATATCCGTTACAAAATCCTGCTAATATAAGCTTTACCATCGCTTAATGGAATTAGGGCCGGATCACGTAATGGTAATATACAGAAGGAAAACACAACACGCACCTACCTCACTATGCACCTTGCAAAATCATGTCTACATGTATGTTTTATATACCGGAACAATACGCCCAACCATCACTTAAGCTTTATGTCATATATACTAGAACACTATGCTCAGAATGTCACGTTCTCCGTTTGTCGTACATTTATATATATAGGCTAGGGCATTTAGAACCCAAAATAAATTGCTACATAAATGGTTTCAACATTTTACACTAAACTCAGTAACTGAAAGAAATTTATAAAGGCTCGGAGGCTAGGAAATGCCATATTTTTTATCCAAAAGAGGTTATGACCCTAACATTTTGCAACGCACTGCGCGTTTAGTGGTTGACCCATATACACTTCCCCACTGTGCTTTCTTCTTTAATTGTGCGATGACTGGACATATTGTGGACCCAATGATGATGTCTACCTAAGCCTTCATACTGATTAATTAAGACGGTAGCGTTGGATGCTTGTCTTAAAACGTGTCTTGTCGTACCCTTAACGGTTTGTGCATTTGTTGCTATGGACTGAGTATTTGTTTTGTGACTTTTCATGATCATTTATGTGTTTTACTTATATTTTCTATTAATGCTGCCTTGTTTAATAGAGAATATAACCTTACGGGGATATCTTTATTTACACTGTCTCGGTTTTATTAGTTGACAGTAGGGTAAGAGTGAGGTTTGGTGCACCCTAGAATCCCAGCGACATTTTTTGCCACTGACCGTTCCAAGGCGATATCATGTCATATATTGCCTTTTATTCATGTTTTTATAGTTGTTCTTTGTGTGTTTGTGGTTGACTGTGCTTCCTGAATGCTATATTTATTTCCTGTTCGAGTTTTTATATCTACGTTTCATGATAAACTTAATTCTACGCTCCAGTTTTGGGGTTTGGCCTGGCCGGTTAAAGTCGTTTATAATGTGTCTTGTTAAAGCCGTTTATAAATAGTGTGTCTATAGAGTTTGGACTCTCAATATATATAAGATATATAATATACCTCGTGGTCAATAGGTTTAGAAACTGTGTACATATGTTGTACAATTTGGCTGTTTTTGGCGGGGTAGTTACTTTAATGAAACTTATAAAAATAAAAAAATGAGTTCATAAATATATACAATCTTGATAAACGCCTAAAAATCGCTAAGTTAAGTTTGATCTTTTGACCCCCAAAACGGCCTTTTTCAAACATTTGATTATTTTAATTGATTTTCTGGTGCTAATGTCATCTTTAAATGAATAGCAATACAATAAAAAATGCTGTTTTATTAATTGAAAGTATTATTTTTTTTATACATGTAACTATTTCAAATATCAGCATTTAAAAGGCTGTTTGATTTTTACCCCCAAAATTTCAATATTTGTACGTTTTTTCATTCCAAATTGTTTTCCATGTACATGAATATAATAGACAAATTGGAGAACTTTCAATCCCATTATATGTCAATGAGACTTACATTTTAAAATTATAATCCCATTTGCAGAGATTTATATTTAAAATTGTTACTTTTGGTCCCAAAATAAATGGCATTTCCTAATCTCTGAACGATTGGGACTTTTCCTGTAGTTAGAATAACTAAATTAAATTCAATTAATGTTCTATAATTATTCCATTTTGTGTTGCCTTTTGTCCCCTAAATCCGCGAAATGCGAGATGTTTTTTCCTTTTTAAATAATTTGTTTGTATAAATACATATAATAGACAATTTTTAAAAGCTTCAGCTGCCTATAGTGTAATGATAATCATACTGAAAACAAGTATTCCAGTTTACAACGATTTGGTTTTCAATTTTTAACATTTTACCAATATAAAATCACACCATATTTTCTAGCCTCCGATCCTTTTGGACGTTCTTCTGTAATTTAAGGGCACCTGGATGATTATAATTTTTTTTGAACCCGATGATTTCTGTTGCAATTTGTTAAGGGTCAAAACTATGCCCTAGCCTAATACTGATACAACACGTTTTAGTCTCACTTCTTCCTATTAACCTAGCTCTATCCCTAATGTAAATGTATTTAAAAAAAATGCATTCAATACTCAATATTTCCTTTTTGTCAAATATAAAATAAAAAAAAACACGCTTAAACCTTACCCAACCCCAATCTCTCTCTCTCTCTCTCTGTATATATATATCAAGTAAATGGCATACACCTTATAATAAAAGCACGGATTCTGTCATACGTGATTATCAATTTGATTACTAGCTGACTGTCGGCTGTTACAGTATTGGCCAGTTTCCCATTATCAAGAACAAGTTGTTGCATCATCATGCAATACCACATGTTACCAAACAACATTCGTAAGAATGTCAAACGTCAAGGCAAATCTGGAAAGTATGATACGTGTTTAAACAGAGAACAGAGGACATCTTACATCAGTGTCTGTGTTTAAAAGCGTATATATTAAATGGGTTGAAGTTCTGCCCGGCGTCATCGTTTTACTTTTAAGTTACACAGGAACATCTCAAATCATCTTTGTATCTGCAAAAAGAAACCTACTTTTGAGGTCATTGACCTTCTTTTGCAAATTTTTTTTTTTAAACATTGACGGTTTTATACACATGCCACTGTAGGATTATGTTTTGAGATCTGATCTTTGTTTTAGATTTTCGAATCCTGCAATTGAGTTTCAAAGTCAAGATAACATATAATCATTTTCAAAGGATCAAGTAGTGATACTGCGGGAGGCAATAATGATGAAAAAGAGAAATCATAAACAATCAAAACTGCTAGCAACTTCCATAACTGTCATCCACTTAGCTGAGCATAATAAATTAGTGTTAAAAGATAACAACATATTTGTGTGTATCAAAAACGGGGATATAGCTTGCTTAATTAAATCACTAAACTACGACGGTTTATAACTCTTTAACTTGGATGTGTCACTTAAAATGACTTCTCAGAGGGTAATAAAGCCAGGCCATATACGAGTATGTTATACACCGAGGCCCTGTTTTATTAAACATCTTACGATAAGTCTCAAATTTTAAAATCGTTCATTTTTTTCACCTAAACATTCAATGTAGACAATTATGTGTGCACGTAGTGCTGAAATATCACATGTATAAGAAGATAAAATGAAATCACGTGTATTTGAAAAGTGAAACTTACAGTGAAGCATTTAAGAAATTGATTTACGTTTTAAGCTGTTTCATAAAACGGGGCCCAGTAGTATAGCTTAACTTTCTGATAGTATGCGACGACATGTGAGGTTTTGACTATGCGATAGCTATAATCTTACGTTCGTGGTAATTTATATATGAATTAATTCAACTCGTTGGCATACTAATATGGTGCGACGGCTTGCCGAGCATCATATTGTACTTGCCAGCTCATTAATGAATAAAATATACTATCCGCAACATCTGTTGTAACCACACGTACATGTATATACGCTAGTAATGCATTAAAGTTCATTCACATTATTCATCCAGGAAAGGCGTTTCGGTATAAAAGTACGGATTAAACACGAACAGAAACTTTAGCATTCATACAGTACAGTCAACAACCAAACACTCACACAAAACAACCAACAATCACAAGAAAAACATCACAAGAAAAACATTACAAGAAAAATAGGAACAACGTGCTACACGATATAACATACATAAAATGTTGTTACTCACTCTTAATGTCGTGAGTACTTATCTTCAAGCCTGTAAAGACAACAAAAACAATCTTAGGTAATAGGCATAGTTATTTGTATGTATTCAGGCAGATAACAAAGCTTAATAGGCATATGTATTCAGGCAGATAATAAACACAGAATTTCAAAAGGAACATCGTTTTGGTCTTATCCAAGTCCAGTCGTGAGAAGAGAAATGTCCTCCATGTAGAGGAACCAGTGAAGGAAGGAAAACTTCTGAAAAAGACTAACAACTTTCCTTAAAACAAATCTCAGAACAAATATTGCACGACTAGGATATATGCATACAATCAAGTAGATAAACTGTACGATATATATACATAGGTAAAATGAGACAAATATAACCTATTCTTTAAAACGGATAATAATAAACATGTAAACTAGTTCTCGACAGTAACGAAAAATATAAATAACTTATATAGCACACATATATATAACAAAATAGTGAAGTGTGGGTGGGAGGGCACACACAAGTACTCTGCCTGAATACAAAACCTCAAGTGACCATAACAATAGCCCGCACCAGAATATATACTCAACACACGCGCCACAACGGAATACCCGATTAGCACGAGAAAACTAACCGAGCACAAAATCGAATGACGACACTATGACTTACATGCTGTTCCGATACGAGAATAATTTCATTTACTCACTCTTAATATTGTGAGTAAATCCTTTAATCTCTTATCTTCAAGCATGTACACACAACAGAAACAAATAAACACAAATAAATCTATAAATGAATAAATAGGCAAACCAAAAAATCAATCAATCGATCAAAAATAAATAAAAAATCAACAAAATAAATAAGAAATAAATTATAAATAAGTTATGAATAGATAAATTAATACATTATCAATCAATAATAATACAATTAATAAAGCATTACTATATAAATTATCAATAATTATCAATAAAATAATTAATCAATAAATAATAAAAAAACACACGATCAATCAGTAATCAATCAATCAACCGATCAATCAATCAATCAATCTATAAATCTATCAATAAATCAATCAATCCATCAATCAATTAAACAATCAATCAATAAAATAAAACATAAATAAATAATAGATTATAAATAAATCCATAAGTAAATTCTCAAGAATAAATAATCAATAAATCATCAATAAATAATCAATAACTAATCAAAAATAATTCAATCAATCAATCAAAAATATCTAGTCTAATACATTTTCCAAAATGCATGGCATACCCTGGCAAAATAAAAAATCCAAACCCTGTCCGAATATATAAGAAGGGCATAGAAAGGATCAAACACTAAGCTAAAACTCAACTCAAAGGCAGCCCTGAAGTCACGTATACAATATACTAGACAGGGCCGCGCGGCACCAACCGCATGGCATACCCTGCCAAATAAAAAGGGCATACCCTGCCCGAATATATAAAAAGGACATATCAAGGATCAAACACCAAGCTAACGCCCAACTCAAAGGCAGCCCTGAAGTCACGTATACAAGATACTAGACAGGGCCGCGCGGTACCAACCGCATGGCAAACCCTGACAAATAAAAAAGGCATACACTGCCCGAATATATAAGAAGGGCATAGCAAGGATCAAACACAAAGCTAAATCCTAACTCAAAGACTGCCCTGAAGTCACGTATACAAGCTACTAGACAGGGCCGCGCGGCACCAACCGCATGGCATACCCTGCCAAATAAAAAAGGCATACCCTGCCCGAATATATATAAGAAGGCATAGTAAGGATCAAATACCAAGCTAAAACAAAATTCAAAGGCAGTCCTGAAGTCACGTATACAACCTACTAGACAGGGCCGCGCGGCACCAACCGTCTGGCATACCTTGTCAAATAAAATAAGTATACCATGCAAATAAATATAGACATATCCTGCCAAATTAGGCATACCCTGGCAAATAATATACGCACACCCTCTACCGAATAATACAAGTTTATCCTGTCAAATATAAAAAGGGCATAGCCAATGAGTAAACACCAGAATAACTTCCAAAACATAATCCACTCTAAGTCATATATACTACAAGAGCGGCTCGAAAAGCATAGCATAATCTGTTAAGTGTATACGATGAGCATAGTAAGCATCAAAGAATGAACAGACTCCAAATTAAAATCTGAACACCTTATACTAGTGTTGGGAATCGCGATCATCAGAATATTTAACCGACCGATGATCAATCGTTATCGATTAAACATGGCTGCTATACAAGACAAGTGAAGAAAAGAATCATAAGTATATGTTCTTGTAATAAAGGAACTGAATGAAACTGACCAAATTAAAAAATAAGTTGTGATAACCACTATAAATTTGTGATTACTTGTTGCAAAACTATAACTCATTTTATTTTTCTGCATATTTTAATACATTAAAATGAAATAAGCCACTTTCAACAATCGAGTAAAGTCCATTATGAAAAATTGTAATCGATTAATCAGATCAAAGGCACTGATCGATGATCGATCAAATCGATTAATCGGAACAACACTACCTTATATTAAATAGAGTGACGCAAAATTGAACATTTGTTCGGAAAAGACTCGTATACTATATGGAAAAACTCAAATTCACATTTTAAAGAAATAGTTAATGTACACAATCAATGTACAGTCTCAAATGTATAAACTCAAAACGAATTCGTATTATTTCCATTTCAACAAAATGAATGTCTATTCCAGGAGCCGAATTAAATACCATTAATAACAGTTACATATTTTCCGAAAAGTCTTATCCCAACAAATTTAAACTAATCTCAACTACATAATCTTCAGCTTAACAAAGCTAATACATCTGATAATAACGCTTCTTTTCTTGATTTAGATCTCTCGATTGAAAATGGTGAAATAATTAGCAAAATCTATGACAAGAGAGATGATTTTAATTTTGACATTGTTAATTACCCCCACTTGGATGGGGATGTTTCCCGAGCAACTTCTTATGGGGTATATGTGTCTCAACTTATTCGTTTTTCATGAGCTTGTACACGAGTTGAGGACTTTAATATTCGTAATCTTTGTATAACTAAAAAGCTACTCAAATATACCGTTACCATAAACTTCGTAAAACCTTTGCAAAATTTTATTATCGTAACCCTGATCTTCTTTTCAAATATAAAAGTAATTTAAGGACTCTTCTGCGACAAGGACTATCACAACCTGACTTCTATGGTGATGTGATTTATAAACTAATGAACCGTAAGATTCTAGGTCGTGATCACTTTCATACTATCTTTGTTAAACCTGTTAAAACGTTTATCAAAAGAGGTTATGACCCTATCATTTTGCAACGTACTGCATGCTTGGTGGTTCGCCACTATGCTTTCCTCTTTATTTGTACGATGATCGGACAAGCTGTGGACCCTATGATGACACCTACATAAAGCCCATTGGGACGGTGGCGTTTGATGTTTGTCTATGATCTTTCTTGTCGTGCCCTTAAGGGTTTATTCTCTTGTTGCTCAGGCTTCTGCCAAGTCATTGAGTACCTTCATTGTGGCTTTCTAGGCTATTGTTTTTTTGTATTATATTTACACGAGCATATTTGTGTTTTACTTATATTGCCTATTGATGCTGCCTTGTTGATTAGAGATACGTTCATGGCGGGGATTTCTTTATTTACACTGTCCTGTTTTAATGGGATGACAGTAGGGTAAGTGGGAGGTCTGGTGCACCCTAAAACCGGTTTAAACCCCCAGTGGCCTTTGTTGCCACAGACCGTTCCAAGGCAACCCTTTTGTGTTTGTGATGTCGTTTGCATTTTTTATTACTTTTGCCTTCTCGTTTGTCTGTTTGCGTGTTTGTTTTTGTGTTTTGTGGTTGAATGCTGCTTTTTCCTGTCCGATATTTTTATCTTTCCTTATCCTAACTGAATGTAATCTCAAAATTATCTAAGCTTCATTTCAGCTGCATCTAATATATTTGAATATTAATATAACTTGCGCTGAAATTGCACGATTAAGGAATAGCAAAAATTATAAAGGTCACAATGACTATGAAATAAGCAAGGTTTACATATTAGAATACGAACTGATGTGGCTCTAAGTCTACCAAAAAGGTTACCAATCTGAGAAAGATCGACGGAAACGTTCTGGGACCAGTTTGTAGGCTACAATTAGACTGTGCGTTAAAGTAGATGATCGCATTTACAATTTACAGCTTCTCGTCAGGTTTTATTGCAAACTTATACACTTTTCTTTTTCTGGATGGTATCGTTCAAAAGAGCAATTTGCTAAAATAATGAGATGGAAAAAAAATAATGGAATTGTAAAATATATGCCTCTACCAATAAATCTTTTAAAACAATATTAACATATCTACATGTAATCACAGGGAGCCTGCCATACAGAAAGTCTTCAGGTAAACCATATTTGCTGTGTCAGATTACCATCTGCCACGCATTATTGAAGCTCTAACAGCATAAAATGATTGTAAACCCAAAAAGTTAACAGTATGTGCCAATATAAATATTTATCACATAACATGCGGTGTGGGAATGTAATAACACCATTTCATATTTTCGATATTCCACTAGTGGTATAATATAACGTTAATGACGTCATGGACGTCACGTTAATGTACGTTTTCTGACGTAATCTGGCGTTATAAGTTATGTAATATATAGAATCTAACATTCGTTTTCATTCATTATTGAATTTATTAAACTCGTTAACAAAAGTGATATAAAGCTCCGCTAGAGCCGCGCATTATATCATTTTGCCATCTCGTATAATAAATGTAATAATGAATGAGTACTCATGTAAGATCCTCTATATAAAATGAATGAAGTGAACATTGTTTTTATTAAATAAAATAAATATCTTCATGAAATTATGAAAATTGAGGTATAGCTGCAGAAAAACTAAATTGGCAAGAAACCTCGTCTTAACATAATTCATCAATTTGTATAAATATCGGATTAGGGATTTTAATAAAAAGTAAATAATGAATATTCGGAAATTCAATGTAACACCTATGTAAACTTGAGAGAAAGCACCGCCAAAGAGTAGCAAACCAGCGTATAGAATAGTGAACAGACAAAAAGAGAGAAAACGTAGCAAACTGGTGACTCATTATTAAAGGAGCGCAATGGTTTCAATTTCCGGCCATTTCCCCTGTATTAGTTATAACTAGCTTACCGACCTTCTAAACAAATATAAATATACATGTATATAACCAGCTAAAAAAATAAAAGGATTATTATCATTGAAACCCCAAAAGAAATAGAGTAAAATATCCGATTTACTGCAAAAACACTGTCAAAAAACAAACAAAAACATCTTGAATTATACTAACAATTTATAACGTCACTGTTGGTGGATTCCCAAGTAGAAACACCCGTGAAACATCCAAATGCATAAGAGCTCGTAAACAACATCTAGATCACTTCTGAAACATTCCAGATCTCAAAGTAGGTTTGCTGCACTTCCCAAACAGGCATATGTGTAAAAATTACTGAAAAATAACGAATACAATAAAATATGTGAAACCTTAAAATTACTAGAAATATAAACTGTACACAACACAAACTATCGCTTAATACTTTGTGTGTTCGCCCAATACGTGTTTTTCAATAATGTTACATATTGAATGCAAGTAATAATTATATATAAATATAATATTAATTAATTCGCCAAATAACCGCCCAAAAACAAAGCAGAAAGGACAATAAGTCAGTACACATATATAAAACAACAACAAAAAACAAACAAACAAAATTAAAAACATTTAAACAATGCGGCTGCAGTATGCATTTATAGAAAGGCAAACTTCACAACACATAAAGGCACACACACATACAGGCACACACACATACAGGCACACACACATACAATACAGGCACACACACATACAGGCACACACACATACAGACACACATACAGGCACACACACATACAGGCAGGCACACATACAGGCACACACACATACAGGCACACACACATAAAGGCACACACAAAGCGATATAACTGCGCTTACCATAAATCTGTATACCTCATCTGTAATTTATAGCATTCAATAAGTTTTAAAGTGGTATAACCTTTTTATATTACACCGATTAAAACTTGTCCTTTTTTTTTCTATTTCGGAAGGGTTGAGATGACTCTTAGAAAAAAGAAGCCAAGTATGTTTGTTCCTTTATTGTTAAGATGTAACACTCCATCATTTTTGGCAAACAATTGGACCTTAACTTCTGAATAGAAAATACGGTTTGTAGGAGGTTACACATAAAAAATTGAAATCCTTGCTCAAGATCTTTTCTAAGAAGTCATTTATCTTTCAGACGAAATGGTGTGTGATAGAGTAATCCACATACTTTTGGTAAAATAGCAGATAGTATAATTTGAATATTTGTATTTAATTTCCTAATACTAGCCACCAATGACGTATAGTCTAACAGCAATGATGTATAGTGAAATTTCTAAAGTGAAAAAAACGCCTTTTTTTTTTGTTGTTGAGATTTCTTCAATTATTTACCCCCTTTCCAAACGTACATGTGTAAGGTTTGGAGAGTATTACCCAATCGATCAGTTTAATAATACCTTGCCAATCTTGGAAATAAATGCATTCCGATCTTTAAATAACGCAATATCCTTAAATATAATGATTAGGAGTAGAGCTCGAACGTGAAAACTGAGCTAAACGGCCTAAATGGGAGCCGACAATTTTACAATGTATGAAATAATCTATATGCTGTTGGTATTACACTATATACGATAACCTATATGCTCTTGGTATTAAAACCTCATGGGCCGTTAGGACAAGCCAATTATATTCTTTATCCCAAACTATCAAGAAAAAACATCTACAACTTCAGACGTAGGAGTCACAACAAGAAATTGAAGCTTGTTCTGTAATCAGTCACAAATCTATAAACATAGTGTGGTCCGAACAAGTACTCTGCCTGAATACAAAACCTCAAGTGACCAACAGTAGCCCGCACCAGAATATATGCCCAACAAACGCGACACAACGGAATACCCGATTAGCACGAGAATTCTAACCGAGCACAAAATCGAATGACTTATACTGACTTACATTCTGATCCGATACGAGAATAATTTCATATAATAGCGGTACAGCCTTGAAATGATCAGTGTGATAAAAGTCTTCGGGGTTTAACACGTGATTAAAGGATGCACTAACACTAATTACACAATGCATAATAAACAGGAACCATTGGCGTTTTAGGAAAAAGTAACAATATTGGGGAATTTTCTTGTGTTGTTGCACTGTACTTTCATTCCAAAAGTATTTATCTGAATAGTGTTTTACGTCATTTTAGCATATTTAAGGCCACAAATGACGGTTGATTTTTTTGAGGTAGAGGTAGACCACGACATTTTTTCCTGTACAGAACCAGTACTGTATATCTCCCGCCATCCGAAAAATCGACCCTGTCTTACTTACAAGTTGAGCTCCCAGTGAGATTCGAACCCGCAGCAGTGATAGGCGAGATGGTTTACAAGGCAACGTCGTTAATCCCTCGACCACGGAAAGCAACGCGAATGTATCTATACCAGATGAGTTACTGATTCATTTTCACTAAAGCTTACTATGCCCACTCCTAGACATTCAACTTTGGAATCTAAACAATCTGACAAAAATATTCTACGACTTGCATTGCATACATACGCCAAAGACAATATCCTTTCGTTCCATTGGTAAATATAATTATTATTTACATTTGTGTAAGATCTCGATACTATTTTTTGGGACGCTTGTTTCAGCCAAAGGTTTTCTGAACCTTTCAGACACAATTCATGCAGTACCTCAATAAGTTATATAACTAACTAACAATATATAACTTACTGTTTTTATAATCATGATAATAGTATATTTAAAGCAAAAATAAAATAACGAAGGAAACTCCGAATTGTATTTAAATATATTCATGCAGGTTTAAATTTAGAAAAAAAAGTGTTTTAATTTCCTCTGGAGTAATCACCCAGACAAAATAAAGAGATCTGTTGAAACTCAAGATTATGATTATACTGGACTTAGAATAATCAATATGAAACAGTTTATATATTCTCTGAAATTAATGTGGATTAGAAGAATTTTGATTGGGAATTAAAAAAATGTATGGAAATCCATAAACATATGTACCCAATCACCACAAAATGCTATTTTTCGGTAATGACTATGTGAGGAAAAATGTGCAGAAACTATGCAATCCTTTCTGGAAGGATGTCTACACAAGTCTTAACATCTTACTAGATGTTAAAAAAGCATCTTACTAGATGTTAAAAAAGCATTGTCATGGAAAGACTTCTTAATACAACCGTTATCAGATTATGGTACAATAATAACATTAAGATCGGAAGATCGAGTACCTTTTTATAAAAGATGGTATGATAAAGATATTGTTTTTATTAATGATATAATGGATAACAATGGTTATCTTCTCCCTGTTACGCTATCTATCGAAAGGTTTGTTGTACATTCGTTTTTTTTAGAATATGAAGATATGACTACATCAATACGGTACTACCTTCAAAAAACAAAATTTCTCTCATATAGTCAGCAATTTAGAAAACCCAATTTGCCCATCAGTAGTGCAGAAAGGCTGTCGTCCCATTTATGATACACTTAATAAATCAAATGTACATCCAACATCTATAGCCAAATAGGGGCAATATGAGTAACAGAGAATGTAATGACTTATTCAAAATACTTTTCAAATGTACAAAAGACACCAGTTTACGACGGTTTTAGGTACACCACAGAATTTTGCTACAAACATACTTCTGACAAAAATGAAGATAAAAATGATAATTCCTGTAGCTTTGGCGCAGAGCTTGCAGAAAGCATTACACATTTATTTTGGGAAGACTGTAAATATTACAAAACATTTTGGGTTATATGTAAGATTACTTGCAATGACAATAATATAATAATCCAACCGGAATGGACTACAAAAGAAATCACATTTGGGTCTAGACAATATGACATTCTTTTAAATAAATTAATTTTGCATGCAAACTACTTCATAAATACTGAGGGAAAATGTTTAGCAAGTTTGTGTTGCACCCTGGAAATAATAAATGTTTGGTTGTAAAATCAAGAAACTACTGCCATAGACACAATATTTTATTAAACACACATCAATAACATCGTCGAACATCTTAATGACGAAACGAATAAATGAACGTAGGAGACAAGACCGTAAAGTCCCAAACTGAAAAAATAAGTCCAATTAAAAGTAGGGCATTGAATAAATTTAAAAAACTTTGGTTGACTTAAAAGGTTGATTAAAAATCCTATTTAATTAGATTAGTTTTTGTCTTAAATTTTAAGAGTTACACTGTGCAACACATCTATCTTTTTTCTTCTTTTTTTGGGTGGGAGGTGTTTGTTTTGACACAGAAAAAAAAAACGTTCCCAAGAAATATGTAGTTGTATCTGTTTGTATTTCTTTTCTTTTTTCTTTTGATAAAACGCCCCTTTTGTTTCACACAATCAAATATAGTTAAATTCAGCAGATTATTTTATTATTGATATTAATCTACGTTACACAATTCTTTATGTAAAATATATATGCTGGGTTTTCAAAAAACAGAGACCCTCTTCTTTTGAAATGGTAAAGATATTAAAAAACTCCCCAATTTATTCAGTTTCTAATCATTACGTGGTCAGAGAATTAACTTTCATACCCCATCCAACCTCGAAGCGAAAACGGGGTTTGATGGGTTATGAAATAAAACCTTAATTTAGCAAAGTTTGCATATTATAAAATTAAAACATTTAATAGTTAATTTTAAACAGGTTATGGTATTTCTTCGGTAAAATATATTTTTAAATATGTTTATTGTCGGAATATTCTTATAAAATCCTGTTAATATAAGCTTTTTTGTCGCTTAATGGAATTAAGCCGAGACAAAGTAATGTATGATATCATGATATGCATTTGTATATATATTATTTTTTATACTCTACGCTGTTTATATAAATAGTGCATTAGTCATCAATCTAATCTCATTTCCTGGGTATTAAATTGTTTTCATGATATTTCATATTCTTAATTGATAGTGAAATTGAAAAACACAACAAAAAAGATTGTTGGCAAAAAAAAGAAAAGAATAGGAGCGCATTTCCTGACGAAAAGAAAATTAGTTTTAAAGTTAGATGATTTGTGTTTTATCAACTATAATCATGGTATGTGTGACGTTAATCAATGACCTTCTAGTTCAATAGTGGGTGTTATGATTAAAATGAAATTAGGTATTTAAAAATAAGTATAAAAATAGAACAGGAAATGCAGCTTTTACAGAACACAGTAAACCCCAAAAACCGCAAAAGAATGGCAATTGTAATAATAAAGGCATATGACGTCACGAACACAAAAAAGGGTTGACAGTAGGGCCGCCGTGGAACGGTCAGTGGCAAAAAGGCCGCTGGGGGTTTAAACCAGGTTCTAGGGTGCACCAAACCTCACACTTACCGTACTGTCATCCCAGTTAAACTGGACAGTGTAAATCCCCGCCATGAACTTTTCTCTAACCAACAAGGCAACATTAACCGGTTATATAAGTAAAACACAAAGATGCTCGTGTATATATAAATACAAAAAAACAATAGCCTAGAAAGCCACAAAGAAGGTACTCGATGACTTGGCAAAAAACAGAGCAACAAGAGAATAAACCATTGAGGGCACGACAAGACGTAAGACAAACATCGAACGTCACCGTCCTTTAGGACTTTAAGACACGAAATGTAACATTCACAGAACACAGTCTCTCAAAAAAAAACACTCATGAACTGCACAACACAGCAATTACAAGGACAAATAGAAGCAAAGTATGCGACACCACAAATATAAAGGGTTGACAAAAAGGGATATGGACGATACTTTTTTAAACCAAACATCACTCATATACCCTATTGTCATCCCAATATAACTGGACATTGTAAATAAAGAAATCATTGACAGGCTAAACTATTTAACAAAATATGCATTATTATTAGGTAAAATAAGTACAAGACAACGATGATCATGTATATATGAATATAAAATAACTTGTACCATAGCTCTAATGGTTTTCTTTTGTTCTTGCTTATGATACAATTTTCATGAACCTGAAGTTCTGAGCATAAACAGTGTTATTTCAACCGTGCTATAATTGACAGATTCGGCAGTTATACCGTGGTCTACCCAATTTTCTTTTGTAAAGGACGTTCTATTGCGAGTTAAATACACGACGACCCATTATCAAAACAGCACTCGTTGACATTGATATACAATGACTGCAATAATCAAAACATGCCCAAGCCGCGTGATAATACTATTTCTTGATTGGATCGAGCTGTTATTTGTTACAGAAAACTGCAACGCCCTAAAACTTCTTGCACACGCGTAGTTTGATAAATGGCTAACAAGCTAAGGTACAAAACATTTATAGCATATTTTTCTCGTAGGCACACGGCCCTCGAGAAGCAGTATAAATCGCATATACACGAAACATTATGCTATAAATATTACAAAAGCCTAAAAAGCAACAAAGCCAATTGCATCACTTGGTAGAAGCCAGAGCAATAAGAGAAAATAAATCATTAAGACAAGATTGAAGACAAACATAAAACGTTTCCACCCCTATCAGATATGTCGAGTAATCAGACCTTCAACAAGAGCTGTCGCAGAACAGCGAAGCCCGACTATTCGACTATTCGATTTTTCAGAGAATAATAAATTATATAGCCAGTATATACCATCAGAAAACAAGGCTAAACTATGTGGGTGGGGTGGGGTTGGGGGCGGGGTGGATACAGAAACTCGGGCCGATATAAAATTATTGTTATAATCTCATACAAATTATAGAAAAAACTGGGGCAGGGTGTGACATTTTTTTTTTTTTATCAGTTTTAATACAAAATTGCTTTCATTTTAAAGAAATGTGTGGTCAAAAGGCAACTCGTGGAGGGAAGGGATATCTGGCAATTTCTATTGTGGTCTCATTTCAGTTTTATTTATTGATATTTATCTCTGTATCTGAATTTAATCTAAATTGTTTTATATTTAAATGATTGCGTTCAAATTAAAATTGTATTATCCAAATAATGGAAGATAAAATGAAAACAACTCCCCCCATTGATATAGTGTGTAGATTTGATGAAGCAAAACAACACAGACATATGTAACAAAAGCAACAAAACATTCGGGTGGTGGTGATGATGGGGTGGTGGGATGGTTGGAGGTGGGGGTGCGGGCGGAGGTCGAAACATATTGATAAACTAATAAAACAAAACAACACAGATATATGCAAGAACAAACAACAAAAAAAACACATTCGGGTGGTGGTGATGATGGGGTGGTGGGGTAGTTGTAGGGTGGGGTCGAAACATACTGATCAACCGATAACACAAAACGACACAGAGCTATGTACAAAACAATAAATGCGGGTGGGGGTGATGATAGGGAGGGGGTGGTTAGGGAATGGGGGGGGTGGGGGGTGGGTGGGGCTTACACAGTTATTTGTGTCAAAATTGGCCAACACAGAAGTGTGGGGGGTTGGGGGAAGGGGGGTGGGGAAGGGGCAACATAGCTATATGTGTAAGAATTGGCTATATGTGTCAGAATTGACCAAAACAAACAGAAATATGTAAGTGTGGGAGTGGGAGGCGGGGTGGGGTGGAGAGGGAGAGGGAGGCATCACAATTTGGGTTCCATGGAGCCCAGAATTTGCAGAAGACAAAAGTACTTATGCAACCCTTTACAACATACTATAAGGAAACCAATTCCCAAATTTAGTTGAGCTCGAACAAACCCCTCCTTCCACACCCGACCAGCTGCCCTTTATATGCCACTGACCTTTCTAAGGCTACCAGCAGGCCTTTTATCTGGCCTTTTATTTTGCGGTGTCATATACAGTTGCCGTTAATTAATAATTGTAATTTGTGTTTGTTTCTATTCTATGCGAGTTGTTGGCTGAATGTGAACCTTGAATGCTACATTTCCTGTTTGACATTTATATCTACTATTTTTTGATTATCCATTTACGAGGGACAGATCTTCCGACTGTCTGCAAATTACTGCGTTATGACACTGAATTACTGAGTTATGACACTGACTTACTGCGTAATGACACTGAATTACTGCGTTATGACACTGACTTACTGCGTTATGACACTGAATTACTGCGTTATGACACTGAATTATCAAACATATATCAGTTTAATTATGTAACCCAAATAACACTATTGGTTTGTATTATATCGCCATGTAACTGTGACAGAAGTTGTATATATATAAGAGCTCACAAATGTCCTGGTACATAGATAATCGACATGTAAACAACAATAGTTGTAACCGCTTACAGCTTCTATCTGTTTCCCGCCATGAAACCACTTCTCTGCTCTTGCTAAATGTCCACCGTTTTTAAACAAAGCAATTTTATTTATCACAACCCGTCTTTTATGGAGGTGAGATTTACAAACTTAGGAAGATTAGCGGTCATGATAATTTTCATGGGTTATTTATTAAAATTATTAGCATATTTATAAACAGGGGTTACGACCGAAGTATTCTGCGGCGCACTATATGCTTAGTTTTGGACCCTTCTATGCAACTATGCTTTCCTCTTTGATTGTGCAACGACCGGACGGGCGGTGGACTCTATGACAACGTGTTCCTAAATCCTTTAAGGCGAGAACCGTTTGATGAATGTCCTTCACTCCGTTTTGTCGTGCTCTTAACGATTTTCCCCTTGATGCTCTGACTTCGGACAATTCATCGAGTATATATGAGATTAGCTTCTTCGGTTAACTTACTTTTTGATATATTATATACATGAACATTTCTGAGTTTTTTCTTTTAACACCTATCTACGCTTTCTCTAATGTAAGGGGTTAACTCGGCGGGGATTTATCTTATTTACACTGTCTGTCCTGTTGTTTAGGGATGATGACAAGGTAAGTGTGAGGTATGGTGCATTCTTGAATTTTACTGTGAAATGAAAATAAATCTAGAGAAAAACACATGCAAATTACAAACTTTAGATTTATTTCCATGGAACTGTAATTAACTGTCACACAAGTGTGTTTTACGGCTGAAGTTTCAGTCGGTAATATGTTTTATGTTATTAGGTTATACAACAATTCCTAAGACCACTGGTATCAGCGTAATGTTTCAATGAGTCATACGTAAAATGAAACAAAATATATACTTGTTTATGTTCCTGTTCTATGGAACAAGAATCGGCCATTTTACCTCTAACCAGTGCCTTGCTAAGGCATCACATCATCGTTAGAATCGCAGACGGTTCTATATATGTGTGATAATAATATAAGGTTAAATTTGTAACGTATATAAGATGGCACAAATGTGGGTCACACTTGTTATTTCGCTTTGCCCCACACTTATGTAATATAATGATATGGTTTCATATCAGATCTGGACGTTGCCTTCGAAGTATGAGAACGACCGGGTTACGTTCCTCTGTTCCACGACGAATAGGCTAAGGGACGTGTTTTGGCAAAGGATACAGCTAATAATCCCAGTGGTGCTCGTAAGACTCGAACCCGTGATCTCCGGGTTCTGCGTCGAAGGCAATTCTGACAAATTCATATACCGAAAGGATTCTTGGTTTGGTTTGTAGTATAAGGTTTTATTTTTCCTCGCCGTTGGCAACTAGGCCTTTTGGCGAGGTTTTCAATAGTAGTTTATTTATAATAATCTTAGTAGTTTAAATAATGTTACTAATGCTTATCAATCACGCACGGATGGCAGGATCCAAGCAGACGCAAGACATGGCAATATATGGTTTGCAGGGACACAAGAAGATTAACTTGGCAGAGGCTGGGTGATGGGGACACAGGTGGAATAAGCTCATGTTGGTCTATTTTATATATAAAATTCAATCGAGGATTATAAATAATACTTTTATTTTCCAGCGCCAGCGCGTCACCATATCTTAAAAAAGATTTAACTTAATATGTACATATATACATAATCCATGTTGTGTCTGTGTCATGCTCCCTTCCAAAGGGAATGGACTCTTATAATTATAAGCATATAATGTTAAAAAAGAAATCGTTAAAATGTCCAGTGTTGTTAGTAAGACATCACTCCAAATCTCTCAATATAAAATAATTCAGTATGAGTTTTACGCTTATGAGAGCAAAAACGTTAAATGGAGTGTGTCCCTCCGCCAAAGCCACGGGGAGGCCACACTGGGGAGGGCACGAAGCAGAGGTATACATAGGTTTTACATTTAATATTATGTACCCCGTTATCCCGATGTGTGCGTCAGATCAAACTAAAAATAGCATCTTCCCAGCTGTTGATATAAAATCAATGTGAAGTAATAAACATATATAAAACTAAATAGGACAGCCAGGAATTTCTATTAACTTAACTGTTGATATAAAACAACCAAATATTACTAATCACACACCAGGGCTGGTGGGGTCATACAAAGTAGTGTTACATGAAATTATACGACATAAGGGAGTGGGAGTGGATGGAGTGGGGGGGGGGGGGAATATGTAACTTAGTAATATTATTGTTTATAAGATAAACATTTAGGACATTTTTAGGACATATTTAATATTTAATAAGCATCTCCATGACACCAAAAGTATAGGGTTGACCCCACACTCATCCTGTTATGGAGTCCTAACAAAAGTCAGCTAGACATGTCCACGACGCCATGAGGTAGGGCAGTCCCCACACTCACTTAGTCGTGGCGCATTATATATATAAAAGTATGTGATTGGTCCTGGACCGTTGTGCCTGCGTTGTCATCAGACTCAAAAATCGCCCTAACGCGTCCACCGGATCAGTCCCATATTATAACTGTATCAATTAAGTAGTTTATAATATTCATATGAAGAATAACGTACGTCTCTGTGTTGACTACAACCCAGAGAGCCAGCACAGCGACCGTCTAACCAGGTGATTGTCAGTATTGAGTATGACCCAAATTTTATTCTTAATAAGTTTATATATTATGTTGTTACTTACGTAGACTAATAAGTAATCATATGACGTTTATATAACGTTAAATACGACGATTATCTGCACTCTAATAGAAAGGGTTTACAATTTGGTAAAATTACACTGAATAAACGAATTTAAATCAAACCATCAGTGTTTTCGAGCCCAGCAGACAAAACATACAAGATAATCCACTGGGCCGTCCAACATTCTAGTTTAGTCTAAATCTTCTTTTCAAATTGTGTGCCCAGGATGAAAGAACTGAGAGCGGTAAATACTTGAACTCTATATTTTTTGATAGGATCTAAAATGTTAGTTAAATTAAAGGGTAATGATAAGTTTAGCAATTTTAATTTTAAGATATCTCTCTGTATTTCAAACTGACTACAATCTAGTAAATAATGTTCCGTAGTAAAATGGACTAGGCAGTTAGGACAATCCTTATGAAGGTCGTTAATTATGTGGCTGCCTAAACTAGCCGGTAATAGATTGTACCCCATTCTCAGTCTTGTAATTACTTTATCGATAATTCTATTGGTAGAATATGGTTCCTGAATTTTGAAGTTTGTTTTAAGTCTAGAGAAAGTATGGAACTTGTTAATTTGATTAGTTAAATAATGATCTACTTTGTTGTTTATTATTTTCCGAATTTGTGAGTAAATTTCAGTATGTCCTAAAGGGATTGGTTTGTCAACGGCAGTGGTGTCCAAGTCGGCTTTTTCGTTACAGACTATACCAACATGAGCCGGGCATCACTCCAAGTTTACAGAAAGTTTTAAAATATGGCAATCATTTAATTTATATAGAATATTTGTCAGAAGATCAGGACGAGCTCTACTCGTTCTGTCTTTAATAGCCATAAGACTTGAAAGCGAGTCTGAGAAAATAACTGAGAATGGAGGCTCTGTATTTAATAATCCATTTAAGGGCTCTGTCTATAGCGACTAGCTCCGCGGTAAAAATTGAGAGACCGTCAGAGATTCTAGTAATTTTAGTAATATCTTTTGTTGGTATAACAAAGGCTGATGCTACACGTCCTGAGACAGGATCTTTGGAACCATCTGTATAAATTTGTAAAAAGTTATTATATTTACTATCCTTATGTTGTAGGAAGTTCAGTTTAATTTCTGACGCTTCATCGTTTTTGTTTATTATAGAGGAAAGGGAAATGTCTACATTCGGTTGAATTAGAGTCCATGGAGGGACCACTCCTACTGAAAAATCTGCAATTTGATATTGTTCTAGGTCATATTCCAATATTAAATTATAAATGGTTGTGCCGAATGGCTTGGGATTTTACTAAATCTATTAAGACATTGAGTATTTACAAAAATATTATTTACTGGATTTGATTCCTTTTTTGTCTGGACCCTGGCCCAGAAACGAAGCATCTGTTCTTCTCTATGAATATGTAATGGCAAAACGCCAGCCTCATGTTCCAAAATATGCTGTGGAGTAGAATTTAGGGCTCCCAGTGCAATTCTAAGACATTTATTTTGTAATATATCGTGTCGATGAAGTAGTGATTTTGAGGCACATGAATATACATGGGATCCGTAATCAAGTTTGGATCTTATTAAAGTTTTATATAAAAGTGTTACTGATTTTTTATCGGATCCGAAATCAGTACCTTTTAGCATTCTTAATAAATTGAAATCCTTTTCGCATTTGTTTAAAAGGTTATATATATGGGCTGTAAAATTTAACCTTCTATCCCAGATAAGACCTAAGAAGGTGACTGTGTTGCTAAATGTAATTTTAGTATTACCCAGAAAAAGATCTGTAGAAGTGTGGGCGGTATTTCCAAATATAATCCCTGTAGTTTTACTAGTGGAGATTTTAAATCCCCATTTTTTAGCACAATCCCAAATTAAGTTTAGTCCCTTTTGTGCTTTAGCTTGTAATGTATCTATACGTTTCCCAGAAATCCATGCGCCACTATCATCTGCAAATTGACTAACGACCAAACCGGAATCTTGAACTACATTAGGTAGGTCGTTAATTAGAATGTTAAAAAGGAGCGGAGAAATAATAGATCCTTGTGGAGTACCACGTTCTAATAGTTCTTCTTCAGAAAGATCTTTATCAACCTTTACTTGATTTTTTCTATCCTTGAGAAAGGCCTTGACAAAATAAAAACAGTTTCCTCGAATTCCGAGGTCAATTAATTTGGATAATATTCCAGTATGCCAGGCTAGATCGAAAGCCGCCTGGAGATCAAGAAAGATGGCTGGAACAGATCGGCTCTTGTTTTTAGCAAATAAGATGTCATGTTGTAATTGGGCTAGCTGATCTTGAGTGCTACGCCCTTTTCTAAATCCTGACTGAAATTTATTAATTAAACCCTTAGATTCTAAAAAGTGTTCAAATCGGTTTTTAACCATAAATTCCATTAGTTTACTTGGATGGGACGTTAAACTGATGGGTCGAAAAGATTGTGGGTCGTTGTTTTTTTTATTAGGTTTATGTATTGGAATGACACAGGCCAGTCTCCAGGATTCAGGATAGTTATTAGAAGACCATATTTTATTATATAGAGTAAGACAAATATTTAAAGTAGAATCCGGCATATGTTTGAATAGTTGATATGAGAGTTTATCGGGTCCCACGGCTGAATTTTTCATGCTAGCAATTGCATCTTTTAATTCCATTAGAGTAAATGGTATATTTAAGGTGGAATCGTCATCTTCAATATTATTATTATTTATTTTATTTTTAAATTCGGTTTCAAAGACCGTCTGATAATTGATCGTTGCCTCTGAAAGATTTTCTTTGCTTGAAACTTTGGCAAAGTGTTTAGCTAGTAAATTAGCTTTGTCTTTGTTAGTTGTGGCATTACTGAATTTTGTTTTAAGAAGGGGAATGCTGGAAAAAGAGTTGCCACGTATTTTATTAATTTTATCCCAAAATGTTTTTGAATTGTTTTGTTTTAAGGAACAAGTATTAATGAATGTTTCCCAGTTATTTTTCTTGGCTTGGGTTATAACTGTTTTAGCTTCCTGTTCCGCCTTTTTATAATTTAATAGATTTATTTCAGAGGCGTCTTTTTTAAGTTTATTTAGAAGATATTTTCTATTTTTAACTGCTGCTTTGCATTCTGAATTCCACCATGGGACATTTTTCTTTTTGGGTTGTTATTATATGTTGGAATACTTTCATGCATAATATTAAGAAGACCATCGGTTAACTGGTTATTAAAATTGTTGATATTATCAGGTTGTATTTTATCTAGATTAATATCTTTACATAATATATTAAAAAGATCCCAGTCTGCCTTATTGAAATTGAACTTGTTTTGATTGTAACTTTCTTGATTAATTTTAGAAGAACTTAGTTGTATTGACATATGTATAGGAAAATGGTCAGAACCGCAGTTATCCGGTAATACTGTCCAGTGTGTTTTTTGTGCTAAAGATCTAGAAATAACTGAGAGATCAATACAAGTAAGGTTACCATTGTGTGTATCAAGACGTTTGGGGGAGCCGTCATTCAGGAGGACTAGATCGAACTCGTCCAACCATTTGACTATTGCTTTTCCTTGTTTAGTATTTTTTTCCGAGCCCCATGCAAAGTGATGGGCGTTAAAATCGCCTGAAAGAAGAATATTCTTTACCTTTAAAGGTAGAATAACATCGTATATTGTTTTAAGAGATTGGTAGTCACAATTACGTGCGTATAAATTTGACAGAATAAAAGTAAAATCTTGAAAGTAGATTTTAAATAATTGTACTTCAATGGCTGTAAAACCATCTGTATCTTTCGGATCTAAAATTTCAATCTTTTCATAATTAATTTGAAGTAGACGGCCAACCCTCCACATGTATTGGTATCACTAGCTCTATTATTATCATAAAATTTAAATTCATGCTTAAAACCGGGAATATATTTGAATGTCTTTTTATTAAATTTGGTTTCCTGAATACAAAGAATATCAACTTCAGGATTAAGGTCCAGGAATACTTTGATCTCAGAGTGCTTTATATGGGTTAAGCCTCCGGCATTAAAAGATATAATATTCACAGATTTATTCACTTCGAAAAGAAATTATTTATACACTTTTTAAGATTTTTGGTTTGGTTTTACTCTAATATGCCGATTTATTGCTTCGGTGCCCAACCTTTTGGCGGTATGCAATATTTAAATATCGTCAAACGTAAGTAAAACGTTTTTGAGTTGCTTCCCTTACAGAGTGAGAGTACCATCCCTTTGTATTTAACCTGTATAAAGGTGTGAACATGCGAAGAATTTGAAGGCGTGGCCTAGTGGTTACGGTCAGAACTTGTATTCGAGCACACAGGCGTCATCGTGAACATGGGTTCGAAACCTCAACGCGGCAAATAATTCATTGAGAGAAAAGAAAAACACTTTTTTTTGTATTGTTTCCTTTATGACTTAAAAACACATGTACTAGTTAGATATATTATAAGAAGTTATGTGTGTTTGTTGTATTTACATGTGCAATGCTTATTGTTTCTGTTCGTGAAAATCCATGGAAGTGAGTGAGTTCAATATTGTTTAATTCGAATATTACTAATAAAAATGTAACGAGTGATAATTTAAACAATTTCTACCTAAGGCATCACTTTACAATTAGCTATATACCATGACATGGTAAGGTTCGCTTTTAGTATTATTTTATTTCGTCGGTGTGTTGTTGGGCAAGACACATTCCCATGGCCTCGTCCGTCGGATGGGGATGGTAAACCGGCGTCCCGTATATCGGAGTTTATCTTCTGAGCCAGTAAACTAATCGATTCATTAGTAAGAGTAGGACATGTTTCCAGATTAATGTGTATCCTTCCACTCTCTCTGGTGCGGCTCTAATTGGCGAAAACACGTCCTTTAGCCTGTTCGTCGTTGGGAACGTAACCCGGACGTTCACGTACTTTGAAGGCAACGCTTCAGGTCCGATATGAAACCATATCAGACCTATTACATAAGAGTTGGACAAGGTTCCCGGATTCCTATATATGCTTCGATTGTTTCTGGAGCTGCGCGAAATAACAAATGTGACCCACATTGTTGCCATCTTATATACGTTGCAAATATAACCTTATATTATCACACTGGACGATAAATGAATATTTCGCTGATAACCATGGTCTTACGGAATTGTTGTATAACCTAATAACATAAAACATTTTAGCGATTGAGATTTCTGCCGTAAAACACACTTGTGTTACAGTTAATTGCTTTCTTATTTATGCTATGTGTCTTTATCATTTGATCACACGAGCAGAGAATCTTAATAAAATACACATCAGCAGTCATGAAACACTTACTTATTTTCAAGTTCAATTAGATATAAAAATCGAACAGGAAAAGTAGCATTCAAGGACGACAGTCAACCACAAACACACACAGAAACCAAGAACAATTTCAAAGAACAAATTATTTCAAGTTGTGACCTGTGATCTGTTCTCCACCCGGCTGAGATGCTCGTTACACCGCACAGGCTGATACTGGAATGCATAGCTTCTGTTTGACTGCAATGACCCCACACATTGTTTGTATTTCTCAGAGATACATACGCTTATAAATGTATTTGTGTTCTCTTTCGTGGATATAACCAACCGTTTCTGTCTTTGTTTCTGTCTTTTAAATGCAAGATGTTTAAATTGGAAGTATTGCGTGTGCTTACTTAAAAACAGAAGTATAATGTGTCAGCACTTTAACTATATTCAATGTAAATACACTACATATATCTAACTAAATTACACAGTTGTATTATTTCAGCGCAATAACGCTTTTGGTGTCAAAGCGGTGAGAAAGTATTTCCGGATCGTAGGATGCCAAACGGGTTCATTGGAAAAAATCCAAAGTTGTTAATTGGCATGTGTTTTTCTCTAGATTTATTTTGATTTCACAGTTTAAAATTAACCTGATGTTAAAGTGTTCTATCTGTTGTCATGAATAGCAAGTATTTTACTGTGTTGTCCAGGTCTATGTTGTCGGAGAGCATGAGCACAGAGGATAGGTAGACATGCGCCTTTTACACGTGTTTATTTCAAAATACGCATAGTGGGAATGAATGACATGAATTGTTGAAAGGTCTAACTAAACAATTATTTCTTTTGCCAGTCACGGTAGGAGCTTTCTGGCGCTTAAAAAGAGATCTATGTTATTCGCGGGTTTTTGCTTATTTCTTAAAATGTGCAAATAGTTTCTCTTTTTTTGTTGCAAGTGACAAGAATGGGACAAGTTCATGATTTCATACAGGATTTGATATGCCTGAATGTTTCTGAGCCCAGATCTGAGAATCTACTACCTTGAACATGTAAGTGAAATGGATAAATGCAGAGAGGGTCTCATCAAACTATTGATATTAAACAAAAAGTAAATTGGTCAACCAAGTGGTTTTTGCTGGATCAACAGACTTCAAAGTTCGCAACGAAAAGATTTTGAAGAAAATTCAGGAAGTTGTACAGTGGTCCAGAAGGCCATATGCTACATATGTAGATCAATGCAAAATTAACTGTGTTATGAGACGAGAAACACTGAATCAGTGAGTGTTTTTTTCATGCCAAAAAACAACACAAACATGAGTTTTTCTTGCATACCTGATAAGGTTATTCGCATTTTACCTGGGTGTTGGAAAGCCTTATCTTACACCACGGGAAAATAAATGCCAAGTGCATCAACAATGACGTCAATAACATCAACAGTTGCATGACGTCACTGTGACAAAAAAACACGCACAACGTTAGTAATTGGCGACGTCAACGTAAAAAATGTCAATCATATGCAAGAAAAAGAATCAATCATAGCTGTTCAGTTCATATAGGGAATTCCAATCCACGTTATAATTGTTCAAATCGGAAACCTAGGCATACAAACAATTATACCGCGTTTTGAAATTCTTGATCTTTGCCGGATATCAATGAAAGATTCTTATATTCTGACAGATATTATATTTATGAGAATACATGTAACAGAAAATCACTTGCACTTCAACCGCAAATATTATAAAAACAATTAAAAAAAAATACGATACCCCTACTATCTATATAACACATGAACATAACACATGTAAGGAAGCTTGTTTGTCTCCAAGTTGATATACCCCGTTTCGAAGGCTGTATCTTTGTCAAATTAGCGAATTAATTCAAGTACTTTACTCCGTTCGTTATGTCTGATTTCCATTTATCACAGTATATTTACACAAAATGACTCTGTGGAGAGAAATTTAAGTAAAATCGCCGAATTCTACCATTACAGTGTTTCTAACTTGTGTTCACTTCCGGTTATACCCAAAGAAGTGACCCGAATGGACGATTTTCGGTTTCTGATTACGTGTATGTTTTTACCGTTAAAATATTATCCAATCGAATCACTAATTAGATGCTGTGTAACGGCTCATCAACACAGTATATGTTATTTAAAGCCGCACCAGAGAGAGTGGAATGATACACATTAATCTGGAAACCTGCCCTACTCTTACTAACGAATGGATTAGGTTTACTTGCTCAGAAGATAAACTCCGATACACGGGACCGCCGTTTACCATCCCCATACGACGGACGAGGCCATGGGAAAAGGCGTCATACCCAACAACACACCCGACGAAATAAAATAATATCAAAAGGAACCTTACCATAGCAAGTTAAATAGCTAATTGTAAAGTGATGCCTTTAGTAAAAATGTTTTAAATTATCACTCATTACATTTGTATTAGTAATATTCGAATTAACAATATTGAACTCATCCACCTGCATGGATTTAAACAGACAGAAACAATAATCATTGCACGTGTAAATACAACAATCACACATAACTTCTTATTATATCTAACTATTGCATGTGTTGTTCAGTCGTAAAGAAAACAATACAAAAAAAAAGTTTTTCTTTATCTCTATGAATTATCCGCGTTGAGGTTTCGAAACGTTCACGAGGTTCACGATGACGCCTGTGTGCTCGATAACAAGTTCTGACCGTAACCACTACGCCACGCGCACGCCTTCTAATTATTCGCATGTTCACAACCTTTATGCAGGTAAAATACAAAGGGATGGTACTCTAACGATGTAAGGGAAGCAACGCAAAAACGTTTTACTTACTGTTTGACAATATTTAAATATTGCATACCGCCAAAAGGTTGGGCACCGAAGCAATAAATCGGCATATCAGAGTAAAACCAAACCAAGAATCCTTTCGATATATGAATTTGTCAGAATTGCCTTTGACGCAGACCCCGGAGATCATGGGTTCGAGTCTTACGGACACCTCTGGATAATTCGCTGTATCCAAAACACTTCCCATAGCCTGTTCGTTCGTGGGAACGTAACCCGGACGATTCACAGTACTTCGAAGCAATCCTCCAAGGTCCGCTATTGAAACCTTATCACTCTATTACATAAATAATGGGGGCAAGGGTTCCCGGATTCCTATCTTCGATTTCTCATTGGAGCTGCGCGAAATAAACAAGCGGACCCCACATTGTGTCAATCCTTATATACGTTGCAAATATAACCCTATATTATTATTCACACTAGGACGATAAATGGAAACCGTCTGCGATGCTAACGCTGAAGTGATGCCTAGCAAACGCACTGCAGACAGCGAATTATCCCAGAGTTTGCCCGTAAGACTCGAACCCGGGTAGTTCTCCGGGTTCTGCGTAGATATAATAAGAAGGTTATGTGTGATTGTTTGTAAATACACGTGCCAATGATTATGTTTCTGTTTGTGAAAGTCCATGAGGGTGGATGAGTTTCAATATTGTTAATTCGAATATTACTAATATAAAGTAATGAGAGATAATATTAAAACATTTCTACCTAAGGCATCACTTTACAAATTTAGCTATATAACATGCATGTAAGGTTCGCTTTTTGGTATTATTTTATTTCGTCGGTGTATTGTGGGCAAGACACATTCAGATGGCCTCGTCCGTCGGATGGCGAACGGTAAACCGGCGGTCCCGTGTATCGGAGTTTATTCTTCTGAGCAAGTAAACTATCTATTCCAATAGTAAGAGTAGCTCAGGTTTACAGATTAATGTGTATCCTTCCACTCTCTCTGGGTGCGATTGTAAATGATATTATACTGCCCCCCCCCCCCTGATGATGAGCCCCGTTACACAGCATATAATTAGTGATCGATTTGGATAATATTTTAACGGTAAAAAACATACACGTAATCAGAAACCGAAAAATCGTCCATTCGGGTCACTTCTTTTTCTATAACCTGGAAGTGAAAATAAGTAGAAACATTGGAATGGTAGGAATCCCGGCCCCGATTTTACTTTATTTCTCCTCCATCAGCGTGATTTTTTGTATGAACCCGTGAATATACGGTGATAAATGGAAATCAGTCCTACAGAACGTGTTAAGGAATTGAATCAATTCGCTAATTTGACAAAGATACAGGGCCTTCGAAACGAGGTATATCAACTTGGAGTCAAACAAGCGTTTTTAGGCGTTGACGTCGTCAATTACTAACGTTGTGCGTTGTTTTTTTTTGTCCCAGTTGAACGTCCTGCAACTGTTGATGTTAATCACGTCATTGTTGATTGCGCGTGAACATTATTTTCCCCGTTGTGTAAGAGTTAGGCGTTCCAACACCCATGTTAAATGCGGATACCTTATCAGGTATCGCAAGAACAACTCATGCTTTGTGTTGTTTTCCTGGCATGAAAAAAGCACACTGATTCAGTGTTTCTCGTCTCAAAACACAGTTAATTTTGCATTACTCTACATATGTAACATATGTCCCTTGGACCACTGTAGAAATTCCTGAATTTTCTAAAAATCTCTTCGTTGTAAGTCTGTTGCTCGAATTATCCAGCAAAAAACACTTGGTTGACCAATTTTGCTTTTTTAATATCAATAGTTTGAAGAGACCCTCTTGAAGTTGTCCATTTCATTTACATTTCAAGTGTATTACTAACCGGTACTACATTCTCAGATCAGGGCTCAGAAACATTCAGGCATATCAAATCCTGTATGAAATTCATGAACTTGTTCCCATTCTGTCACCTGCAACATAAAAAGAGAAACTATTTGCATATTTTAATGAAATAAGCAAAAAACCCGCGAAGACATCTTTTTAAGCTCCAGAAAGTTATCGTGACGAGCAAATGAAATAATTGCTTAGTTAGGAACTTTTCTTCAACATTTCATGTCATTCATCTCCACACTATGGCGTATGTTGAAATAAACACATGTACAAAAGGTGCATGTCACCATATCCTCTGTGCTCATGCTCTCCGACAACACAGACCTTGACACCACAGTAAAATACTTGCTATTCATGACAACAGGACACAACACTTTATGCATCATGTTAAATTTTAACTGTGAAATGAAATAAAACTAGAGAAAAACACATGCCATTACAAACTTTTGATTTTTTTTTCCTGAAAACCAGTTTAGCATCCTACGACCCGGAATTACTTTCTCAACGCTCTGACACCAAAAGCATTTTTGCGCGAAATAATACAATCTGTGTAATTTAGTCAGATATATGTAGTGTGGTTTACATTGAATATATACTCAGCAAAAATAGAAACGTCCCTCTTTGAAGCCGGTGATTTGCATAGGGTTGACATTGTACACTTTGTACACCAATCTAGATACAATTACATCATTTTTTACTTATCAACTCAATCAATTCTGATCAATATTAATAATCATCAAAAACCAAAGTTTGTCCTGTTGCAGCTAAAACTGTTTTATTAAAATTGCGAATCACTTCATTTCTATTATATAGGAGGTAATCTTGAAAATATTGTTCTTTGAAAAAAAGCTGTATTGGAGCAAAAATGAGTAGAAAAGATCAGCGTCTTTTCTCTGGTATTTGTGGTGATGAGGTCATCTCAGTATATTTCAATACAATCAAAACTGTGTTAACTCGAAGTTGTAACCACAAGACCGGAAATGCTGTTTAAACCAAATCAAGGTGGAATAAGTTTGCCAACAAAGTTTGATTCAAGGAAAATTATTTTGTGACAGTGCTGCCTTTAACAAAGGTATTGGCATAAATAAAATATAACTTCATCGTGGTCTAAATCTATGGGTAAAGTTGTAGAATGCCGTTTCTGTTTTTGCCTCTTTATAGTTATGTGCGGACAAGATTATACTTCTAGTTTCTAAGTAAGCACATGCAATACTTCCAATTTAATATCTAGCATTTAAAAGACAGAAATAAAGACAGAAACAGTTGCATACATCCACGAACGAGAACACATTTAAATTTATAAAGCGCGTATAGCTTTGAGAAAAACATACAATGTGTGGGGTCATTGCAGGTCAAACAGAAGCTGTGCATTCCAGTATCAGCCTGTGCGTGTGAGAACATCTCGACCGGGTGGAGAAACAGATCGCAGCCACACAACTTGACGTTTTCTTTGACAGTGTTCCTTGTTTCTTGTGTGCTTGTGGGTTGACTGTTCGTCCTTGAATGCTAAATCTCCGTTCGGTTTTTATATCTAATTGAAATTGAAATATGTAAGTGTCTCACGACTGCTATGCGTATTTTATTAAATTCACTGCAGGGGGCGTTTGGTTGATTTCCCAAAGACAGGAGATACATAGCAGAAATATGACAGCAATTAACTGTAACACAAGTGTGTTTTACGCAGAATTCTCAATCGGTAATTTGGTTTATGTTATAGGTTATACAACAATTCGTAAAAACCACTCTTATCAGGGGAATATGTCAATAGTCACCAATTAAAATGAAGCAAAGATTATATGTACCTCTCTTACTGAAGGAACAGAAGCTGCCATTTAACCTCTAACCAGTGCAGTGCTAAGCATCACATCAGCGTCAGAATCGTAGACTGGTTCCCATTTATCGCCTAAGTGTGATAATAATATAAGGTATATTTGCAACGTATATAAGATGTGGCAACAATGTGGGTCACACTTGTATTTCGCGCAGCACCAAGAGAGAATCGAAGCATACAAGGGGAGGAATCCGGGAACCCATTGTCCCACTCAGATATGGTTTCATATCGGAAGCCTGGAGGGTAGCTTCGAAGTACGAAACGTCCGCATCCCTTTGTATTTTACCTGCATAAAGGTTGTGAACTACGAAGAATTAGAAGGCGTGCCCCGTGGCTAGTGGATTACGGTCAGAACATGTAATCGTGCACACAGGCGTCATCAGTAACATGGTTCGAAACATCAACAGCGGCAATAATTCATAGAGAGGAAAAAGAAAAACCGTTTTGTTTTGTCTTTATGACTGAAACAACACAGGCAATAGTTAGATATAATAAGAAGTTAAGTGTTATTGTTGTATTTTACACGTGCAATGATTATTGGTTTCGGTTTGTGGATATCCATGCAGGTGGATGAGTTCATTTTGTTAATATCTGAATATTACTAATATAAATGTAATGAGTGATATTTAAAAACATTTCTACCTAAGGCATCACTTTACAATTAGCTGTTTATGAAGCAAACACATTTGCATAAACGTAACCGTCTTGCTAGTATACTCGTATATATCTTGCTTAATGTATATGTAGTGAAATGCACTCTGTAATTATCAGGACAAGTACCCTGATCCCTTTTAATGAAGAGGTATTAAAGATGTGATTCTGCTACATCATCTACTAAACTTGGTCGTAACTAAGTAGGTATAAACACTGAGCTTATATAGCGGAGGAATAACCAGTAAATTTTAGTTCAGATTGTGATACAAGTATGATATTTTGCACAGTGCTTGCAAATATTATACTTAAATGAAAACAACCCTGAGCCCATCCAACTTCAGATAATTTTCAAGATGGCTGTCTAATATCAAATATGGGCGGCACAAAATACTGTAAAATAAGAAACAAGCTGTATATTAAGCTAATACTTTATCTCATTCACTATAGTTTGGCTTCGCCTGTAAAACCAACAATCATTTTTGCATAATATTTCTGGCATAAGTATGCCATTAGTTCAAAATAAAGATTGAGTATACCCCACCCACAGCAAATTATATGTTCATCTATTGCTGTATTCTGTAGTAGTTAACAGATGTTCGGGTATTCATTATTTGCCAGTTATATATTTATTAAGAATTATACATATAGATATCCCTGATGTACTTATAATGGAACAACATTATTCTCTTTGCAACTGCCAATTAAATCATTACCCACCCACACAAATCCCATTGTTTTTCCACTCTATGTGCCAAGGCGGTACCCATATTATCAACCCTGTATGTTTGTATTGTCGCATGCTTTGCTTTCTCTATTTCCCGTTTTAATATGGGTTTGTTGTTGATGTATGATTAGGTAGATTGTGTATGTGAATGCTACGTTTGACCCCTTTGGTATTCCTACTGTTATATTTAATACTTATTAACTACTGTCAAGTTTTACTTCTATTTGAATTGTCACCACGCCTAGCTACATAGCGCTGTACACGCAAAGTAGCACACACGGTAGCATTTGTAATTGCTAAAGGTTTACAGTTTATTTTTTACAACCACAATGCCGAATACCTGACATATAGCTGAAACGGCATACATAGTTGTCACATTACGTTCCAGTGGTCACCATCATATAGCCAGGGCCCATTATACGGATATAGTCCTAACCTTATCTTTAGCATATGCACTTATCAATATTTTACTCTACCCGAACATTCCCTGGGGATGAGATAAAAATAAGTTCACCCGTGGTATGGAATCCACACTAACACAGAGTTTAATATTGAACCCCTATCATGGAGCATTATACATACATAAATCTTGCCTCTAATGATCATCGTGATGGGAATGAGACAATCATTTTGTACGCTAATTGTGTTTAATACCCCCTGGTTATGCCCACCCCCACACCACTTCCCCCGCGCCTACGACCTCCACATATGTTGCATTATCTGACTGAGATCATTCATGTCATGCATGATAGCCACATCGAGATGCAAGCTGTATTAATGTCGCTTGTTGGTGGACTTGGGCGTAAATTACAAGTGCTGCTTAGCTGTATCATGACTTCATTATACCATCCGTGTACTGCTTGATTTATCATACATAACATTCATACATTCATCTCCCCAAAGCATCATAGTCTGATTCATCAATACAGC